>JAOUQZ010000030.1:5246141-5316341 GCA_028564935.1 Neosilurus hyrtlii
ATATATATATATATTCAAATATATAACTGGCATATAATGAATGACAGTGAACACAGCGTGCCCAACCCCCACAGTTACACTGTAGCAGCGTCACGCATAAGCACAAAACACCACGCCCATGAAACGGTTACGCTACGGCAATGCCTCAGTGTGCAATAACTTTACCCTTAAACCCCATATATATGCCACATGAACATACACTAACCATACGCCACAGGAACGCAACAGAAACCACCCACATATGCCATGTGTACATCACAGAACTTTTGGACTAAATAAGCTTCATTTCTTGGCATTCGACTCACGTAAACAAGTTGTTTTTTTTTAATACACGGTTATGTGGCAAGATACAAGACATTGTGATAGGGGTGTAACCATGACATGTACTTGTTGAACATCCTATTCCAAAAGCATGAAAACTATACCCTCCCCCTATTTTTCTCCTCGGGAGTCTTGCTTGGGAGTGTGACTTTGTGAATTTGTGCTAATTCATTCACAAAAAACATTAGTGAGGCCAGCCACATATATTTGGTGAGAAAGCCTGGGATGTACTGTAGCCCATTAACTAATTCATCCCAAAGGTGTTGAATTGGGTTGGGGTCAGTTCTATGTGCAGGCCACTTAAGTGCTTTCAGTCCACACCAACCACTTACAAGTTGGAAAAGGATTGGGTTAGTCTCCTTTGTTAAATGCTTTTACTATCTGTTTAATGCTTCTACTGTTAAATTTAAAATAAAGGCCCGTACATAGGGGTCATAATCAGGTGACCTAAACCCAAAATAGTGAAGCATATAATTTAAGCCAAATAGTGGAATATAGAAGAATGAAGAACATTTGAAGCAAGATATTTTCCCCATTTTAAACATACGATATATCATGCAGAAAAAGATTTCATAATGTGGCTAGCAAAGCATGAAATTGTAAGAGTCATATCCAGAACTGAAATGTTCCTTTAATATTTAGACTATTTCACACTCAAATAACATTCCATTATTTTTAAAGCACACTCTATTTAAGCATAAATTTCAGCGTGACATATTGTGGGTCCATCAATCAGTTAGACACTGGAGCTGGATTTAATACTTGACCAAAATAAATTGGTGTCGTTTCTTTATTTGTTAAGAGAGTAGACAAATTCGATGAAAAATTAAAAATAGACCACAGGGGACCAGGTGCTCTCAAGGGTACAACTCCAAATATATATATATGGTCAAGGTGACCCATATACGTTCCCACCCTATTCGCCCCAGAGGGGAGGACATACACAAGTTTGGTGACCCTTTGTAATTTCCTTCCAAAGTTATAGCAGTAACAAATCATTCAATGGGACGGGATAATCTTTTGAATCAAATCTTTTAAAAAATGTTCAGATAGTGAACATAACACTGATAACTGATGACACTGTGAAAAATTGTATCGCTAAAGTGATGTTTTTTCTGCAGGGGATAATTTAATGTTTTTCATTTGCTTTTGTGAATCAATTTGCCATGCAGTCTGCTAAACCCTTGAGATTCTAAAAAAATGCATCTATTAAAGAGTGTTGCTGTACTGTAGGCATGAGCGATAAGTTTGAATATCATCTCATCTATGTTGTCAGAGCTTGTTCTCTTTGATTGAAATCACATTTTATTGATATTCTTTTATGTTTTGTAGGTCTTGAGATGAGGGACAGCACGGTGGTGCAGTGGTTAGCACGTCCGCCTCACAGCAAGAAGGTCCTGGGTTTGATTCCTGGGTTGGGGCTGTTTCTGGGTGGGGTTTGCATGTTGTTCCCGTGCTTGTGTGGGTTTTCTCCGGGTACTCCGGTTTCCTCCCACAGTCCAAAAACACACACAGTAGGCTAATTGGCTGTTCCAAATTGCCCCTAATTGAGAGTGAGTGTGACTGGTTATATGGTGTACTGCCCAGCAATGGTCTGGCGAGCTGTTCACAGTGTACCCTGCCTTTGTCCGATTAGGATTAAACAGCTTATAAAATGCATGAATTTAGGATCTTGGTATGAATTTTCTGGTTATGACAAATGTCATTATTTTTCAACAGCATTGAACCTGTTGCCAATATATTACATAATTTACAAAATAACTAATTGAACTAAACACACTCCCACATATTTTGGTTGCCTGAAAAAAAAGTCCACCAAATAAAAAACATTATCAGTCTCTTCAACAGAAAAATAAATAAATAAATAAATGACTTAGCAATACTGTGGGCGATTACCATAAGGAAGGCAGGCTACCGCCATGAGCTTTTGGTTTATCAAAATGCCAAATGGTTTATCCCTGTGCTAAACAGTCAGGGTTGGGCCTCCCACAGGCTTTTCCAAAGCACTCTGGAATTGATGGCGACAAGCTCCTGGCATAGCAGGAAGACACCATCACTGTGCTCATAAAAGGCCCCTCTGAGAACTAATCATAACATACTGTACACAAAGGAATGCTCAGGCATCTGTGTTTGTTGGGATGGTGGGGGTGAGAAGTGATAAATGGCACAGGGGATTGCTGCATGTGTAGTTAGTTAAATGATTGCCATCAGTGTGTCTGACCATGTTCCTGTACTACGTATCCCGTACTCATGAAACGTTACCACAACCTTCATCTTATAACTAACAAGGTTGCCCTTTCATAAACAATTGGCTCTCAATAAGACCATTCCTGCTCACTGTGTCCTCTATAAATGTAACACACTACAGACAACAAATCAATGTAACATCAAAATAATGAACTTCTTCACTCATTCTTTTTCTTCTACCTATGCAGAGTGGTGTTGCAGTAGAAGCAGAGTAAGTTGCAAATCAGCAACTCAACTCAGCAACAGATTGGAGCTCCTCCCGGGAAACCCAAAGCATTCCCAGGCCAGATGGGTTATGTAATCCCTCTAGCAGGTTCTGGGTGTCCCTGGGGTCTCTTCCTAGTTGGACATGCCTTGAACACCTCCAAAGGAAGTCACCTAGGATGCATCCCTTACAGCTCAGCTCTCTAATCACCAGAGCAGTCCAATACAAGCTCTTCATTATTGCAGATGCTGTGCTATTCAACTGTCCATCCCATACTCCATTTTTCATCCCTTGTGAACAACACCCCATGATAGTTGCATTCTCTTGTTTGAAGTAGAACCTCAACCCCGAAACTGCAAGTAGCAATCCACCATTTTCCATCAGAAAACCCTAGCCACAGACTCAGAGGTGCTGACTCTAATTCTAGCCCCTTAACACTTGGCTGCAAATCACCAGTGTATCCTGAAGGTCACGATCTACTTAATGCCGAGGATTCAGACATGGCTCTCATTTTGGTTATACAAGGACCACATGGCCTAGTACCCCCATACTTCAGCACCCTCCCACAGGGAGTCATAAGCTTTCTCCATATGCCTTTTACAATACACATGTTCAGATTGGACAGGCTGTTCCTCCCAGTTACACCCTTCCAGATTTTCCCAGTGTTGCCCATGTGAGTGTTGAAGTCCCTTAGCAGAACTATAGTTGTGAACTATAGTTGAACCAAGATGGGATCATTTCCAGGGCACCACCTAGAGACTCAGGGAAGGCAGAATACCCGAAACTGCTGTTCAGTGCATAAGCAGACACAAAAGTCAGAGCCTTCCCCTCAGAGAAGATACATCGATACACATCTCAGTGAGGAACCTCTTATTAAACATGTCAAATAACAACATTTTTAACTGTTGGTAACCCACAAAAGGGAATTAGAGGTAATGCACCCTGCAGCTAGTTTAGAATTGCTTACAAAAGAATATAAATAGATGTCTTTATTATTTAGAAATGTGATGCATTGCCATCTTCATGTGATCGGGAAAAACCTACTTAGTTCAGAGAAGAACCAACAAAATAAATTAACCAATTTGTAACATATTAAACTACACATATTTAATTTGAATATATCATAGCATATCCTCCTCATAGCAAGAAGATTCTGGGTTCCAGTCCCAAGTTTGGGTGTTTCTGTGAGAAGTTTGCATGCTTGCCATGTACTTGTGTGGGTTTTCTCCGGGTACTCCGGTTTCCTCAGACCAAAGATATGCACAGTAGGCTAATTTGATGTTCCAAATTGCCCCTAGGTGTGAGTGTGTATAATTGTGTGTGAGTTGCCCTGCAATGGTCTGGCGAGCTGTTCAGGGTGTATTCCCGCTCTCGGCCAATGTTGGCTAATGTAGGCCCCAAGGCCATAGTAGGATTAAGCCGTTTGACAAATGAGTGATTGAGTGTTAGTATGCAGCAAATTAGCTAGCAGGGTAATTCTGTGGTGTGATGTCTGTAATGTTTCTTCTATTTTACAATTGTCACAATACAACAGTTGTGACAGTTGATGAGTTTTGAAATAATCCTTGAAGTATTTACATAGGTTAATGTCAGGCAGCCTTATGAAAACCAAATTTAAGAAAAATTTTACAGAGAAATATTTGTACTTTTCACGTGAGCAGAGCGGAAGGTACTGTGACACGCTGGTTTTCCAACACAAGCTCTTCATTAATGCAGATGCTGTGCTGATCGACTGTCCATCCCATGCTCCATTTCGCTATCCCTTGTGAACAACACCCCAAAATAGTTGCATTCCCTTGCTTGGAGTAGAGCCTCACCCTAAAACTGCAAATAGCAAACTATATATTTACATATTTACATTTATATATTTAAACTATGTATTTTATAGGTTTATGTCAGGCAGCCTTATGAACGCAGATTTTAAGGAAAATTTTACAGAGAAATATTTTTACTGTGACATGCTGATTTTCGTTCCCATGAAATTGTGTGTGTCTGTCTGTCCGCAGTCCACAAGTGCACGCTCGGTCCTAGTAAGTTATTACCTTTCGCATCAGCTATATATTGTTTAGGTTATTACTAGACATTTGAGAGCTTATGGATTTTTGTACTAAAGAAAAGTAATATTACGATAGTCATTACATTTACATAGACAAGAACGTTCCACATTAGGCTCTATTATACAATGACAAGAATCTGACATTATATATGCGTGTTTGCTCCACCAGTCATTTATCATTTTCACCTTTATGTAGGTTTATGTCAGCTGCCATAAAGCACTTATGTAGTTATTGTGTTACCAGGAAAACTTAACTATTCACGCTCAAGCGTATATCCTGACATTCTTCACTGCAGTCATCCTAAACCAAAGCAACTGCATTTTAAAGTTTATATGGGGTATATAATAATGTTTACTAAAGACTTAAGTGGATGTTGATGACCCATATTGCATTATGGTATAGAAGGCATTGTTTCTGGTTTACATTTCAGACAGCATAAACCTCACAATGTCACGGGTGTAGCAAAAGCACTCTGAGCACATAATATACATAGGAGAGTAAAGTGCGCAAGGTGTTTACATTGTGGACATACTACTTTCCTGTAGACAAGTTGGAGCTCAGAAAAGGCATAAATGTAACTCGATGACTTCTCAAAGTATTGGCAAATACTATAGTCCTTTATCACAACAAAAACATTCAACATGTATCATAGGACAGCAACGCTAGGACAATCCAGGCACCTTCCATAAAAGCAGTCTGAAATGTTAATTTGGATTTGGATTTAAATCAGACAAAAGAGGCTTTTTGATGCCTGCAGATGAAATGCAGCAAAGCAGGCTATTCATTCCTTCGTTGAAGGAATAAAATTAAGCGCGAAACAGACAGGAACAGACACCTGCGAGCAGAGAGCAGCCAAAGACGGAAAGCATCTCATGCCTTAGCCAATTACGTAGCTAGTGATTAATTATGGTTGAGGCACAGCAGGGGCATACTAATGATGAGGTAGAGCAAAACACACACACACACACACACACACACACACACACACACACACGTAATTCTCTCAAACTCTTGCATACGTCAAAAGAATAGATCAAGATCACTTAAATGAATCATAGTATGGTGTAAATAAATAAATAAACAATGCTGATTGACCATTAACCATAGCTTTGCTATTCAGAAAAAGTGCATGTCAAGAAGGGGAAATGCACTCATTTCTATAACGGCTATAGATTGTACAGCATAAGTAATATGTGGGTGTTCTGCTGTCTGGTATCACACTGAGCTCCACATGTGAAAATTCAGAATGTCAGTTTTATAGGCACTGGTCAAGCTTTAAGTTGGGCCCTAATTGAAATTGATCATTGCAAATCAGTTCATAGCAGGAGTTGGATTGATCAGTATGTGGAAAACCATACCCTATAGCACCCTTTCCCTTTCGCCTCTCTCCTCAGATATGCTATGCTTCTTACCGATTATCCTCCTCAATTCTGCTGCTAACAGTATTAGCCACCCCAAGAAGCAGCTATTCAGGAAACATAAGCCCTCCGGTTGATAATGCGCTGAGCAATGACTGGAGACGGCCACAAACCACACTAGCCTAGACCATCAGATTGTTCAAGATCCACTGGCTCCATGACATTAGAGACATTAGAATGCATTATAGAATGTTCTGTATATCATAAGAGCTTTTTATCCAAAGCAGTGTGAGGGTGTTTGCTCAACCCCATCCCTTCCTGTTTGCTTGTTTCCAAGATGAGTCAATCCTGTGGTAGACAGTTATGCTTGTTGGCAAAGTGTCCATTAACAATAAATAGGAGTGTTTGCATAAAAAAAAATAAAAAAATAAAAAAATAAAAATAAATCCATATTTTGCCATATTGGCCATAATGGCCATATTTCGGGTTGATATTCAGGTACACATAGTGAGGAAGTAATACCAGAATTGTGTACGTTAACGACTTATAAGTATTCAGTAATCATTATTTTAGTATTACTAAAAATTATTCAGATATCAGATGGAGTCTACTGAAAATAGAGGCACGTCTCAGTCAGGCACAATTTAGATCCCAAAACTTAAACCCACTTTGATGCAACCAGTCTGTTGCCCAAAAATATACTTTGGGTAACATAATGACACACAAAATTCAAGGAAAAATAAATTAAATATATGAAATATGTAATATAACTTAATGAAAATATGAATAAAAATGTTAAATATTATACCCATTTTCAGACCTGTGTTTTTCACTTCGGACACCAGTGGAACACTCATCTTTGACACTAATTAAAAAAAAATCCAACAGCTCTTCAGGACCTATTTCCCTACCTTCCCCCTGAAAAGCTGATTTTGAGTGTACGCGCTGGATACCTGTTTGGCTTCCTCCTCCCATTTATGGTGTTTCCACTCTCTGCCTACTCTGCTATGATTGGTCACCTTTCTAAAGCCTTTCCAGACTACGATGGGAGACTAATACTAAGGAGGCAGAGATACCACAGTGCATTGGGTATGCAAGCAGGGGGGTAATAACAGTATTTAGCATATATTCCAAATTTGGTGCATTTTTTATCACAAATTTAACAACAGGTTACCTATGCTGCCCCACGATCAGATGGTCCACCACACTGTGATGCACCAGTGCCCCCCCCCTAAAAAATCTACGAAAACAGCCTTGAGGGAAAATATAAAACATGCACTAATCTCATTATTTGACATCTGGCATCATCTGACATGGCTTTTAAACATTCTCGCAACAGTTATGGAGCAAAAAAGTGGAAAAAGCATAAAACCTCCCCACAGTCTTTCTAGAAATTTGATGCACACAGAATATCAGAGGAGCTACTAATTTCAAACAATACATTACTGAGATCCAAATACATCTGTGACACACTGATAATCAGAATTAAATTCACTTAACAGATGACTGCTGGGGCAGCTGGTCTATTAACCTACAGCATGAACAAAAATGATGATGATGATTATTGTTGTTGTTGTTGTCATTGTCGTCAAGTTATTTATTTCTGCATTTTTTTATTCCAGCCTAATTTCTTTGTTTTCTGTTGCAGTCAGCAATTAATAATATGCAACCCGTAAATTCACGGCAGAAAATCAGGCAGGATGTAAAAATAGCAACAGGATGTAGTCTTTTCCAGGCCGCCATCCAATAAATGTGAGTGGAACCAATACTGTTAACTTGAGAAAATTGTAGTGATTATGTAATTAACTTGAATGTCATGAATCCTTTCCATATCCATGATCAAGACAATTATTCACTATATATGACAACTGCTATTAAAAGATTATGTGAACCTTTTCTCCCATATATTATCACCTAATTTATATACTATTATCGATCTACTGCTTTCACGTTACCCCATATTTCAACTCACAGCAAAATTAGAAAAAAAGCAATCTCATATCAATGTAATTAAACAACAAATGCTTCAGACATTGGAATAACAACTGTCCTTTGATCATTTTATACAAAAAATATCTGGCAAACCATGGTTGACTAAATTCGTTGCACCTGCAAAAAGCCAAATTTGAATATGGAGACCTTTCTAGAGATGCGGTTCTGCTGAGCATAAAAACAGGCTGTGTGACAGGTTCGAAATCAGTAAAATACAGGTACTCCGTTTTCCTCCCACAACCTAGAGACATGCACATTAGGCTTATTGTTCCAAATTGCCCCTAGGTGTGAGTGTGAATTTGAATGGTGTGTGTGTGAGTGTGTGTGCGTGCGTGCGTGTGTGTCTGTGTGTGTGTCTGTGTGTGTGTCTGTGTGTGCGTGCTGGCCCCTGCAATGGTCTTGCGAGCTGTTTAAGGCTTTGCCCAGTGTTTACCCAGTGTTGGCTCAAGCTTCCCCGTGACCTGAACAGGATTAAGCAGTTCAGCAGCAGAAAGAAGCATGAAAGATGAGACAGCAGTGTGGACTGTGCTGTGATGCAAATTAAAGCCATCTCAAAATTAGATTTGAATGAGTTTATTTGAATTAAACAAGTGAAGAATCAATTGCCTGGATTATTAATGCGCAAATTATAACAATTTATTTCCTAGTAAAAAGACAATTCTAAATTTTCAAAAATCGAATCTAAAAATCGCTTATCTGAGATTTTCCATGAAAACCTGAACATTCCTCAGAAAAATGCAATAACGACATTTAAACTGTTTTTGCAGTACTAATGAAATTGTATGACTTTTTAATAGTTTAAGAATTTACTGATGAACACCTGCAGTAGTACTGCGAGAAGGGCAGATATACTGTATAGATGCACAGTAGAGACACACATATGATGAGAGATAGTGGGATACTGTATATATAAAGTGAGTGAGCTTCTCCAGAATCTATTTCTGCTCATGATGAAAAAATAAACAGAACATTTGGCCATGTTGTGTCTCCAGTGTCATCTACTCAGTATTCATTTGTTGCTTATAAAACTGTGGTACAAAAGCAATATCCTAAGGAACAAGCAAAGTTCACACAGAAACACACTTGCAAAGCCTAGGACTTGACCCCAAGACCTTCATGCTGTGAAGTGGATGTGATAACCATTACGCCACCATGCCGCCCCATGTTAACTGAATATTTCATATAAAAGGTACGTATAAATATTTCCTAGTGCTGCCTCATGAGTATTTTCTAAGATATTGTACTGGCTCTCCCTCTCTCTCTCATTCTCTCTCTCCCCCCTCTCTCTCTTTCTTAATTTCCATAGGAGAGCTCCAAGCTGCTAAGGCCAATGTAGTGGCTTCTCCGTGTACTGGTTAATACGTCTGTCTCACTGCAACCTGGGTTCAAGTCTCTGACTCAGCAAGGGCATTTCTGTGTATAGTTTGCATGTTCCCCACATTTGTGTGGTTTCCTCCAACAATCCAAAGATGTGCACATTAGGCTAATTGGCTGTCCAAAATAACCCCTAGGTGTGAGTGGGAGTGGTCGTGTATGTTTTGACCCTGCAGTGGACTGGTCAGCTGTTCAGGGTGTACCCTGCCCTCACTCAGAGGGAAAGATGGGAAAGACTCCAGCCACCACGCAACCCTAATAAGATTAATAGATAAGGCCAAAAAAAGAATATATGAACTTTTCAACCATTTATAATTACATTTAAATCTATGGAGCATCTCAAGACAAATTAGTTAGTTGTTCTGTTTCTTTGGAAAGTGCAAAGTCGTTTGTCCTAAGGATTCTCCCATGATGGAATACATGCTAACTGTTGCTAAAACGTGGACACAGATACTTCTTGACATGAGCATGTGAGAATTAAAATTTTAACTGCTAGTTTATCCAAATCAGGGTGACCGTGAAAATGGAACAGAAATGAACAGAAGTAAGAGGCAAAATAAAGGATAATATAAAAAGTGTTTTAATACACTTTAAATACACTAGATTTGGAACTTGATATATTGTAGAAACATCTGGCAGTATAAGGTAAGAATTTGTGAGAGATTGATTGTGAGTTTTGATGTTATGTTTAGTTCATGGGCAGCTTTTCTAACGCAGACCTGGCAACCCTGCTACCTAAAATTTCATGATGCTCACTGTAAAACTAATTGTAAACCAAAAATATATACTTCAAAATGTATACTTAAAAATATATACTTAAAAATGTATTCTTAAAAATATATACTTAAAAATGTATACTTAAAAATATATACTTAAAAATATGTACTTAAAAATGTATACTTAAAAAATATACTTAAAATATATATATATAAAATATATACTTAAAAATATATACTTAAAATATATACTTAAAATATATACTTTAAAAATATATACTTTAAAAATATATAGTTAAAAATTTATATATACTTAAAAATATATACGTAAAAATGTATACTTAAAAATATATATACTTTAGGTTGGTATCTCACCAAAAGCTAATATTCCAAGAGCGTTGGCAAATTGGTACAAATTACATTCAGCAACAACAACAACAACAACAAAAATGTGGGGTTTTTGGTGAAATTTTCGGCTGAAAATAGTGATATTCTGGAGTCATTCAGTTTGTGAGCTATTCTCCAACTATTCTCCAGAAACCTCTTAAATATCTGGCAAATAAACTGTTACAACATATCCCCCAGCTTCCCCAGTTTGATTTTTGTTGCCAAGAACTGGGTCAGTTCCGGAATTCCTGGAAGCTTCTTCGAACTGTCCCCAAATACTCCCAAACCATTCTCGAACATTGTCAGTCAAACATTGCTAACTATTTCAGATATTCCTCGCTTTTTTTGGCGAATACAGAAGACATGCATCTGAATGTCTGGCGGTGGGGGGATTGCGACCTTAGAAAATAGTCTGGAAGTATTTGGGGACAGTTTAAAAAATGCTCTTATTTTGAACATGTTCAAGGATAATTGAAGAGTTAGAGAATTTTCAGCGAATTTTTGGCAAAGTCAATTCAAGGACATACACCACCGTCCGCAGTTTGGTGAGAAACCTCGCTGTGAATATAAAATACATGAGGAGAGTTCAGTTTATCAGTAAATTGGAATACTGGTTGCAGGTGCAGCTACACAGCACCTGTTGCTAGTTACTTTTTACCCAGAGACACATGAAGTAACTTCATCATTTCATCGCGTCATGAAATTTTTTATTCGTAGCTCTAAAAGGTCGAAGCCACTAACCTACTCTGAAGTTAAATATTGTGTCACTCAGTGGTTTCAGTGATCCTGGATGAATCTTGGTACGTCTTCCATTAGACCCCTGCTTAAATATCCAGCTTGGTTTGAGCCGCAACCAGCTCTGCAAATCACAACTAAATGCTGGTATGGAAACGGTTTCTAAAAAACAGCTACTAAGTCAGCAATGCGCCAAAAAATCATATGAAGAAAACTACGCAACAATAAGCCAATTAAAAACAAACAAACGATCATTTGTTGTCTTTCCAGAAAAACCCAGTTTAAGATTTCTTTTCCTGCTGTTTGATGACTTGAATAAACTGATTAAGAAATGTTTGTCGACAATGTTTTTCTGTTGTGGCAGTAATTGAACTATTTCGGAACATTGGCATAGTGTTTAGCACGTCCGCCTCACAGCAAAAAAGTCCTGGGATCACTTCCCAGGTTTGGGTGTATCTTTGTGCTTGTGTGGGTTTCCTCCGGGTAATCCGGTTTCCTCCCACCGCCCAAAATCATGCATTTTAGATTGATTGTCTGTTTGAAATTACTCCTAGTATGAGTGTGAGTGTTAGTTCTCGTGAGTGCGTTGCCCTGCTCAGGTCAAGGAGCTGTTCAGGGTGTACTTCGCCTTCTCCTAGTGTCGGCTGAGATAGGAATCATATGTAAGTAAGCTATTCGGCGAGTGAGTGAGTGAGTGAGTGAGTGAGTGAGTGAGAATTTGGCAGTGTTTCGGACAGCTGGAAGCTGGTCCGGGTGATGAACACCGTCCTGTGGTCTGGACTAAGCGCTGGCTGGGTTTTAGAAGAATGGTGCCTTTACCCTTGCAGCACGGGACGAGTATGGGTCTTCGAAGAGAGCCCAGATTTTGGGCTGCCAAACTTCAAAGCAGCCTCTGGAGCGCTCTGGACAATCCTCAATACCGAAGCGTCGGGGTACGTCCCGATCATCGTCGACGTCTTCAGAATCGGGCGGCTCAAAGATGTCCAGGGCCTCCTCCGCGTCTCGGTGCTGGCGGTAAGTCATCCAGCAGCATGGCTCCACATCTGTCTCATCGATGCCCCAGAAGGCGAGCTCCTCCTCGAACAGTGGGCCGCACACGTCCGCCGGGCAGTGAAGTTTGCCAGTCCGGTAGTAGTTCAGCACGTAGGCGAAGATGCCCGGGTGTCTGTCGAAGAAGAACTCGTTGGCCCCGGGTGTTGGTCCCGTTTCCGTGTTGGCGTCCAGCTGCGCGTCCGGTTCGGCCAGCCAGGCGAGGCGCGTGCCGGGGATGCTCTTGAGCGTGCTCTTATACGTCTCGTGGCGCGTGCCGCCCACGTTCAGGACGATCTTGTCCGAGTCTTCGGCCCTGGCCATCTCTTCCTTCAGACATGATTTGGACGGAGGTTTGTTGGTCGACTTGCGCCCGCGGTACGACGAAACACACACCGAGCTGATCATAGATTTGGATGGAGAGGCGATGCGCCGGTCGCTCCCGAATCTGAGTTCAAAGCATCACAAGCCAAGTGCAACTAGTAGAAGGACCGTCACCGATGTCGTGCGTGCAGCATCACGGTCGCCCAGGCCTCGGAGACGCGACAAACCACCTGTTATCCAAGAACCCCGCCTGCAACACAAGCAGAAGCTCGAGATCAGCGCGGAAACTTTCCACCGCGTCGGAATGATCGGATCATCAAACCACAGGCTGAGCAAACAAAACGATCAAAGAGAGGCACGCCAAACAAATGCATCAAAACACCCACCTGCGGACATTCCCTGACCTTCCACTCAAATAACTCGATCATTTCTATTCCACTCAAATATTCAGTAGAGCAGACGCGTCGGTGCGCGTGCGACTTTGACTTAAATACTGCCCTGTGTTTAATAGCGCACTAACGTCATCGAGGAACACTTCACTGTTTTAAAGTGCCTGTGCAACTTGGATTGATAAAAATTCTAAACAAAAAAACAATCATCAAGGACACTCACCTGTATGTGCATTTTCCCAGTAGCCCGTCCAAAGGATGTGTCCAAGTTTTAGGAAACGCACTGACTGCAGTCTCCAAGCGCGTCTTCAGCCTGTATGAACCAAGTGCTGCATGCTTCACTGCTCAGGAGCAATCAGTCGAGGGCAGTCTGCTGGGGTGGAGATCTGTTGCATCTCCTTAAGTATCCTCTCTCAGCTCAGCTCCAGCCCAGAGGGACGGATTGAGCACCGGCAACAGTGACTTAACTGTTTCCCTCCTGTGTGAGAAAGAGAGATCAACCCCTGAAAGAATGAATGCATGGATCATATTTACAAGTCCACTCTATTCAAACTTTATTATTATTATTGTCAGTGGAATAAGTTAGAGAGGCTGGAGTAATAGTTTAATTCACTTGCTGTCATACAGATTTGGAGTTTTAACACCACACACACACACACACACACACACACACACACACACACACACACACTCTCTCTCTCTCTCTCTCTCTCTCTCTCTCTCTCTCTCTCTTTCTTTTTTTTCCATCTTCCACACTTAATTAGATTTTTCTTGTTCATCTTCCCATTGTGCAGCACAGGCCATGGCGCCATGAGAATGATCCTGCTAATGAAATCCAATTTAATTAAATCAAGGAATTAATTTAATGCAAATAAAACATGAAAGAAAAAGAAAAATAGAGGATATAAATATAAAAAGCCATATGAAGAGTTATGGGTTTGTATATTTATTTATATTTAGTCCTCTTGGAGGCAGGAATTAGTGCTGAGGTTTTATTGGGTGCAGGTCTGAGACTGATACAAACATTTGGGTTCACAGTCTAGTTTAACATTAATCAAACACTACGTACAGTGAACAGTGTCTTAATCGAAAACAGCTTAGCAGTAAAAGTGTGTGTGTGTGTGTGTGTGTGTGTGTGTGTGTGTGTGTGTGTGTGTGTGTGTGTAGGGTGTTACCCAAATATGTTTACACAGTCACATAATGGGAACTTGTCCTCTTTGTGGCAACACAATGCAAGTCCCCATAAGTCCCTTGAAGTTATGGATACCGTACTGTGTGTGTGTGTGTGTGTGTGTGTATGTGTGTGTGTGTGTGTGTGTGTGTGTGTGTGTGTGTGTTTATATCATGATGGAGACCAATATTCTTCAAAGGATAGGTATCTGTGACAGTTGTAACTGTTTGGAAAACTGCTTGTGTAAAGAGTGAGAGAGAGAGAGAGAGAGAAAGAGAGAGAGATTTGCAGTCTTTGTGCATACTTACAAAGAATGAAAGTAAACTTACTAATGCCTTTATAACTTGTCTTTCAATGGGCTTATGTGGGGTTGGGTGTGGTTAGGTATGGGATAACCTCTGTATGTATGACTGTAAGTGGTTTGTGATTTATTTTAATTGTATTATTTTTGCAAAGATCCCCCTCGAAAATGATAAGCGGCTTATCCTACTAATAAATGTCTAAATGAATATTTGTATTGAAACAGACAATTATTATCATCACTGGTCTGTTCTTGCTTTCCAGGTGCCTTCTGGGTAGTAGTTGACTTACAGTGCCATCTAGTGTGGTAAATATTGTGCGAATGTAGTGTAGGTAAGTGTCGGCTTCACATTGTGCCCGAGCTCCACAACATCTCATAGAAGGTATTCTGTCCTGGGGTTTAACTGGGGTAGATTATCATTTCGGTTCCTTTAAGTGGTACTCATATTTTTATTTCTCAGTGAGCTGACTGTTCCAACCAGTTAATGAACTTTCATGGCAGCTTGTCATTCTTGATGCTGTTCCACAGATTCAAAAACATAGTTCAATCCTGAGTGTCAGATGAATTTTCCCCTCTTTGCATCCCACCATGGGGGGCAGTGGTTAGCACATTCGTCTCACAGCAAGAAGGTCCCAGGTTCAAATCCCGGGCTCAGGGAGTTTTGTGTGGAGTTTACATTTTCTCCCTGTGATTGCATGGGTTTCTTCCGGGTACTCTGGTTTCCTCCCACAGTCTGAAAACATGCACAGTGGGCTGATTGGCAGTTCCAAATCACTTCGAAGTGTGAGGGTGCGTGTGAATGGTTGTGTGTTTGTGTGTGATGGCCCTGCGATGGCCTGGCAAGCTGTTCAGAATGTACCCCGCATTCGCCCAGGGTCTGTCAGTCTCAGCCCTGATCTGACTGAGAAGATAGAGTTCTGTCCGTTCTCTTCTATGTTGCTGCTGCTCTTGTGCTTTGCTCTTCCTCCAAAAAAATCATTGGCCACATGAAGGTCAAAGTCTTCTCTACCCAGATAAAGATCAGGATGTTATTCTCCCCTCTTCAGCCTTTAATGAGCCCACAAGCATCAGCAGCTGCTGTAGGCTCATTAATGATTATCAGCACATTCAAAACAGCAATCACTCCATATCTGTTTGTTAGGACATTTACGTATCCTAGAAACAGGCTCTTCATTTTAGATTTTAATGTCAAGTGATGAAAACAGTGAGTAATTTGTATGACTAAGAAGAATATCCACTTAAAGGAGTTGCGTCATGATTCTTACCCCAAAACATCATGTAAAATGTGCCATGAATGTCCAAAATAGTTGTATTTGTAGAGCCTTTTAGCTTGTAAATCAAAAGGACTTGAGAGTTATTGAGCCCAATATGGAGCAGGTGGAAATTAATTACAACATGGACTTTTTTAAATCTTGGGTGGAACAGCTTCTAAACATTGGTTGCAAACCCCTAACAAACTTAATGTATGAACCCAATTCAGGTCTACTATCCTTCGTAAACCAAATTTCCATCTGTATGAATAATTATGTCGTTTGATAACACCATTGTTTTTACAACATTCTTACAGCACGTAATCGTCATGCCATAGTTTCAACAAACTTAATCAATGTAACATTTATTTCCATCCAGTGTCAGGTTAATTTTCCACCGACGTCTTGAATTGATGAGGGAAAAGCTGAACCACTCCATAAAGTCTTCTCCAGCACATCCTGAAAACTTTCAATAGGGTTAAAGTCAGGACTCTGGGGTGCTGATACATGTGGAAAAAAAAAAGATTCCTCATGAACCACTCGTTCATTATTTGAGTCCCAGTTTTATATCCATGCCATCAGGGAAGAAAAAGTAAATTGATGTGATAACCTGCTCATTCAGTACATTCAGCTGACTTCATTTTATTGCCACATTAATGCTGCTGAGCCTCGACCGGACCAACTGAAGCAACAAGCCCATGGCGAATACACGCTATGATCAAGCCTAAATGCTTGTGTGCGACTTTCTTTTTTTTGGCCAGGCAGTGTACCATACATTATGATTTTTAGACTATTTTCAAACAGCCATAATAAAATCCTTTAAAATCCTGTTTTTCATTTTATAGTAGATACAGGGAATAGAAAACAAATAAAGACCAGAAATGACTGATTTGGAACAGAAGAAACATTTAATGATAAACAAGGCAGGGAATGTTATTTAATAAAGAATCGTTAACACCTAAGCACTGTAGATAAATATGCAGACCTACTCAATCACAGTGATATTTGTTTAATCTTTTCATTGATTATATATTCATATATACATTCATGTGTGAACTTGTGTATGTGTGTGTGTGTGTGTGTGTGTGCTAGTAAAATTTTTATAAACTTTATATAAGTTTATAAGAAAATCAACATCAAAATAATGGACTGCATGCCTGATTTCTGTATATAGCCTAAACGATTATGACGCCTATGACTAATAGTAATTGATTATTACTATTATATGACTGTGTAACTCATACTGACCTAGTGTAGTTAGGAAAAGAAGGTGAACATGTTTATTAAAGGCCACCAAATATTATTTAGGAAGCTGTATAAATGTCACACAGACTATGTACTGTACTGATACTCCTGGTGTGTATAAAGTGTATACAGTATCCGAGCACTCTAGCCCTTGGGAGTACTATAAATACGACAGCATATGTAACAAAGACAAAGTAGGCCTGAAATCATTCCGTATAACTTATTGTGTAATGTGTTTAAAAATATTTAGGGAGACTAAACTGTAAATGTTTTGCATATTAAAAGATTTGATGAAATGTTGGAGAAGCAATAATTTGAAAATATATTTTAAAAATTTTACACCTAAACATGACACAATTATTAGATCCATAAAATGTATTTCATCGAATAAAGGATTCATAATTATGGGATAACAATGGGTTTATTTTTCAGTGTGTGGATTTATTATTATTATTTTTTTGGTTTTGGTTTACTATTAGCATAAAGATATAGAGACAGATATATAATGCATATAATATAAGCAATGAAATGATGACAAACTGAGAAATAGGATTATTTCCTGAAACATGCTCCCAAAAACTCTTCACCACCACCCACACATGGCACAATTTAAAAGCAACTTTAAGATTTAAAGATAACAAATACATACATAATAATAAGTTACTCTAATGAGGTGCTAGAAGAGTATAATTATAGCTATAGGTATGACAATCCATTATTGGGTGTCAAAGGACACTATAAGAACATTCACTTAAAATCAAGTTTTTCTTTTCGAAATAGAAAATAAATCTCTTGGCTCGTTGAATAATGCAGGTCTCTTCATTCCTGATGAAGGTCTTTATGTCTCATACAAACTAATATCTGCAAATATAAAGATATTATGATGAGTATAATGCTAATAATAATAATAATAATAAAAGCAATAATAATAACAACAATATTAATAATAATAATGATAATAATGGTGGCACAGTGGTGCAGTGGTCAGCACGTTCGCATCACAACAAGAAGGCCTGGGTTTAATTCCCAGGCTCGGGGCGTTTCTGTGTGGAGTTTGCATGTTCTCCCCGTGCTTGCATGGGTTTCCTCCGTGTACGCTAGTTTCCTCCCAGTCTAAAAGCATGCACAGTGGCCTAATTGGCTGTTCCAAATCGACCCTAATTGTGCGTGTGAGTGTGAATAGATGTATGTGTGTTGACCCTGCGATGGTTTGGCGTGCTGTCCAGGGCGCACCCTGGCTGAGATAGGCATCAGACTCCCTGCGACCCTAATTGGAATTAAGCATCTTAGAAAAAGAATGAATAAGAATGAATAATAATAATAATGATAATGATAATAATAATAATAATAATAATAATTATTATTATTATTATTATTATTATTATTATTATTATTATTATTCCCATTACTGTTCTTGTATTCTGGTTATAATTTAATCTAGTCTGACCTTTTAACCTCTGACAGGATGAATACTAAATTTAAAAGTTAAAGGTCTGGCTGCTCACCCAGTATTTTAATTCTGGATTAAAGTAAATATTATGCCAGATGCTAATAAAAAACAGTAATTTACTCTTCTTTTTTTAAACACAAACCATCTTAGATTCTGTAGCAGATCTTCTGTTGTATCCTGTTGTACCTAATCACATACATTTAACTCAAGGTAGCTTATTGGATCAGAAACGGGTCAGGAAGAAGTCTCACAGCTGGTATTTATATCAGTTTTATCATCTACATATAATCATCCCCCTTATTCCCGATGCTAAAGCTGGAGAAATCATTATGGGTGAAATTCCCAGTATCTCGCAGAAGTGACAGTAATGGCTGATGGAGTGTGTTTTGCAGTGCTTTCTGTAAATTGCTATTGTTCACTTTATTCTTTTTCCTCAGTAGTTGTAAAAGATGTTGTTGTCATTACAACAATAACGAGTTTTGGGAGAACATGCGCCATTCTCGGCTGTACTAACCACGGACATGGACAGTGGCTTCCTGTACCAAAAAACAAAGCCAATGGTCTAGCCATCCTGCTGGAATAGTTTACTATATTTAAAGAGGAAAGCAGCCCTATGTCCCAGATCTGTTTTTTCTTTTAAACTGTTTTTGTCCACCTTATTCAATCCATACAGTTAGATTTCCTACGATAACATCTGCAGAATGTTTTATATTTACCCTGAAATCAGACTTAAACTTTTTTAAAAAGTTATCTTACTCTAAAGTTTGAAGGCCCCCAGTGCAGCTAACTGGGTTAGCAAAGGGCATCCATTTCTCTCAATGTCATTGGGAGGCATGTAAAAGAACCATTGCTGACTTTCAGAAAGAGGAGGCTGCATTGCCGTCAGCGTGTTTCTGCCCTGCGATGGCCTGGCGAGCTGTCCGGGACATACTCTGCCCTCGCCGAGAGTCGGCTGAGATGGGAACCAGCCGCCCCACGACCCTAATTAGGATTAAGCGGTTCAGAAAATGAATGAGTTTGAAGGTGTGAGTACACTTTGGACTAGCACATAAAACATGAAAGTACTGGCTTTAAAACAAGCAAAACACTCATTACATTTACTGGCCCATTTGTACATTTCTAACTTCACTACAGAATGTACCATCGTATCTGAACCCATGCACCAGTACAACCTGCCATTTTTCAAAAACTTTAGAGACTTTAAAGACTTTCTACAGGAACTACCCAGACCTATCAAACTTTACAGCCTCCTCCATCTTACTGAGACATTTTGAGCCAACCCGTAAAGCCCTTGGGAGCTGAGAAACTGGACATGAAGGCAGATGGCATCGAAAGTCTCAAGGCTTCTTCAGGCACAAAGCACCGTCGCCTGGCCACTACTGGTCCCTGTGGTCACCACGGTTATAACCCGATGCGAGTTGCAAATTTGTCAAAATCTCAACTAAAAATGCTTCATACCTATAGAACGGGAAGCCCTCTGTCCATGCTATATACAATCAATGGTACTAACAGTCAGACTATGCAAAACTGGTTGCTGAAATGAGGTATTAAGAACACGAGCATATTATAACAGGAACATACCTATCAGCAATGAACCCAGTGAAGTTTTCATTGTGTACAAAATGACCTAAACCTAAACCTAAAGAAAATCTCCAAAAAGCCTGTATATGGGGACGTGACAAGATGACACCAGCAAAGAGACTGCTAGAGGGATAAAGTGGTGTTGTTGGAGCATGAATAAAATGGATAGAATTAACAACACAGTTTAAAAAAGGTGAGAAGGTTGACTTGACAAATCCAATGTTTTTCAACTGTTCATGTCACTCGACAGAAATGGTCATGTGAAGCTCGAAGCTAATCATAATAAACTACGAAGCTAATCATAATATAATATCTACTTCCTACATATTATTAGATATAAAATTCCACATTACAATGTAAGTGTTGTCAGAATCTTAATGTTAGCTGCTTATCTGAACATCTCTGTTCAAGGAGTTTTATGTAACAGAACATTCATAAAGTTTAGCTGAATACCCTGTTCTATCCTCATTCATTCATTTTCTGAACCGCTTATTCGTAATTAGGCTCGTGGGGAAGGGTGGTGCCCATCTCAGCCTACTCCGGGCGAGGGCAGAGTACACCCTGGACAGCTCGCCAGGCCATCGCAGGGCAGAAACACGCTGACGGCTATGCAGCTACTCTTGACGAAAATCAGCACTGGTTCTTTTACATGCCTCTCACCACAGACAGTGAGAGACATGGCCAGCCTTTGATAACCCAGTTAGCTGCACTGGTGGGACAGCAGTGACAACCCGCTGATAGTGGGGCTTGAACCTCTGACCTTGGGATCAGTAATCCAGCACCCTACCACCAGGCCACCACTGCCCCTACCCTGTTCTAGGTCATAGATAATAAAAGAAATGTCGTTGTAAAAACAGTAGGGGGAGCCAAAACACATGATTTTCTCTTACTGTCTTCAGTAAAATAATATTAAAAGGTAAATATTTAATATAAAAAGATAAATTGCTCTGGTCAGGAATGTCCCCCAACCTTTTTTATCTACTTTTACATTGTTGAGCAAATGAGGGTTAAGGGCAGATTGGTGGGAATGGGGCTAGAACACCTGACCTTTAAATCAGTAACCCAGAGCCATAACCACTGACCTGTTTATTCTAGTAACCAACTGCAAAATTAATTTAAAAAAATGTAAAAATAACTGAATAATAATAATAATAATAATAATAATAATAATAATTAAACAGTATTAAGTATGTGGTATTATATACTGATTACTAATACAGAGATTATGCTGTTACCTGTAGTAGTTTGGTTTAAAAGGTCCATTCTTATTAAGGCCCATATACTTGGCCTGTTCATCTGTCAGTTCTGTAAGGTGAGCATCAAAGTTGGGCAAATGCAAACTAGCCACATATTCATCTGAAACACACACACACACAGACACAGGCTTATTATTGTATATTTGTTTCACAGTGTTTATAATATTTCATAGCTTGACCAGGAATACTGGTTTTACCCATCTTTTTGGGAAGCAGGTAAACATCCTGTCTGTAACGGCCCTCTGGTGCATTATACAGCTCTATTAGTGCAAGGGCCTAAAACACACACACGTATATAAATATATATAAATATATGTATGTATATCTGTATACATATAAACACACACACATTATATATATATATATATATATATATATATATATATATATATATATTGCATAATGTATATATGCTATGTCAGCTCTGAAATACTTCATGCTGTTAGAACAATTCCTTAAAAAACGTTGATATTAAAACCTGTGTCGTTGCTGTGATGGAAAGCACAAACGATGGCACAGTGGAGCAGCTCAAGTTCAAAAGGCGCCCCTGAAAGCAGAACATAGTGAGCTGTTTCCTTCATTTTGCAACATTTCTGGTACATTACTGAAAGATAAAAGAGAAATGATGAAGCACTTCTGCCAGCAGGATGACCCTTTTCCCATCAGGCCAGATGATATGGTCCACCTGAGAGCGCACTCTCTCCCACGTCAACTCCGGAGTCCTGAGACTTGCCTAGAAATAGACATAAAGAACATCAATAATACACACACACACACACACACACACACACACACACACACACACACACACACACACACACACACACACACACACAAACTTCATCTTACTGTAATTATGAGGATCTTCCATTTTGTATTACTGGTAATGCAGCAAATTAATGCTATGCCTTTACCTAAATCAAGCATAACTCTAACCCCTCTAACCAAAAGTAAGTTATTTGGGTTTTTTAGTTTATTTTTATTTCTAAAAGCAAAAGTAGTTCTTCCAATGGGGACCAGCCAAATGTCCACAGAAGCTCAAAACATTCACGTATTCTTATCCATGTGGAGGCATTGGGTTCCAACCAGGATAAAATAATGTAACACACACAAACTACTCCTACATTACCAAATATTTTATGTACTTTATGTAAAATACAGTGCCTTGCAAAAGTATTCACCCCCCTTGGCTTTTTACCTATTTTTTTACATTACAACCTGTAATTTAATTGTAATTTTTTTTTTATCTGAATTTTATGTGATGGATTTGTCGGTGAAGTTGGTGAAGTGAAATGAGAAAAAAATATATATAATTATAAAAAAGAATTTTTAAAAACAAAAATCTGAAAATTGGCATATGTATACGTATTCACCCCCTTTGCTATAAGGCCCCTCAAAAGTTCTGGTGCAGCCAAGTACCATCAGAAGTCACATAATTAGTGAAATGAAGTCCACCTGTGTGCAATCTAAGTGTCACATGATCTGTCAGTATAAATACACCTTTTCTGAAAAGCCCCGAGGCTTCAACACCACTAAGCAAGAGGCATCACCCCATGAAGACCAAGGATTACTCCAAACGAGTCAGGGACAACGTTGTTGAGAAGTACAAGCCAGGGTTGGGTTATAAAAAAATATCCAAATCTTTGATGATCCCCCGGAGCACCATCAAATCCATCATCTTTAAATGGAAAGAACATGGTATCACAATAAACCTGCCAAGAGACGGCCGCCCACCAAAACTTACAGACTGGGCAAGGAGGCCATTAATCAGAGAGGCAGCACAAAGACCAAAGGTAACCCTGAAGGTGCTGCACAGTTGCTCCACAGTAGAAACTGGTGTAACTGTGCATGGGACCACAATAAGCCATATACTCCACAGAGGTGGGCCTAATGGGCATAAAAAAGCCATGATTTAGTGTTAAAAATTAGAAAGAATGTTCTGAGTTTGCCAAAAGGCATGTGGGTGACTCCCCAAATGTATGGAGGAAGGTGCTCTGGTCAGATGAGACTAAAATTTAACTTATCGGCCATCAAGGAAAACACTGTCATCAACCCAAGAACACCATCCCCACAGTGAAACATGGTGGTGGCAGCATCATGCTGTGGGGATGTTTTTCAGCAGCAGGGTCTCCAAGTCGAGAGAAAGATGGATATTGTTGAGCAAAACCTGTTTCAGTCTGCCTGTGATTTGAGACTGGGATTGAGGTTCACCTTCCAGCAGGTCAATGACCCGAAAAATACTGCTAAAACAACACTCGAGTGGTTTAAGGGGAAACATTTAAATGTGTTGGAATGGACTAGTCAAAGCAGACCTCAATCGAGTTGAGAATCTGTGACCAGACTTGAAGATTGCTGTTCACAAGTGGAACTGATCCAACATGAAGGAGCTGAGGCAGTTTTGCCTTGAGGAATGGGCAAAAATCCCAGTGGCAAGATGTGGCACGTTCAGAGAGACTTATCCAAAGCGACTTGCAGCTTTAATTGCCTTAAAAGGTGGCTCTATAAAGTACTGACTTTTGGGGGGTGAACAGTTATGCATGCTGAAGTTTTCTGTTATTTTGTCCTATTCATTGTTTGCTTCAGAATTTTAAAAAGTCACATGCTCAAAGTTGTAGGCATTCAAACAATCAATTTTAATTCCAGGTTGTGAAGCAACAAAACTGCCAAGGGAAAAATGCCAAGGGGAGTGAATACTTTTGCAAGGTACTGTACTTTACAACCCAAAAAATGTGGATGTAGAAGTATTTACACACAAGCACCGGTACAAATTTAATGATAAACAGAGATAGAAAGATAAAAGATGTTCAGGTGAATTAAATAAAAGCCTGCGAACACAACAGATGTGGAGTCGGTCTGCATTCATACTAGTATCAAAAGGAAGTATAGATGGCTGTTTGTAGATGCATAATGTAATGTAATGACTTCTCTTTAACTTACCACATCAATCTCTGTGTTAGAGTGGCCCATATTGCAAACAATGCAGCCGTTCTTCATACGATCCAGCTGATCTCGGGTTACCACGTTTTTATTCCCTGCAGAAACAAATTCAAATCATTATTTATGAATTTGACTGAGGACTGTATGTCTTTGGACTGCGGGAGGAAACCAGAGTACCCATCGAAAACCCACACAAGCACAGGGAGAACATGTAACAACTCCACACAGAAATGCCTGAGCCTGGGACTTGAACACTGTGAGGCGGACGTGCTAACCACTACGCCACTGTGCCATGCTGTAACATTATAGCCTCAAGTGCAATTGAGTTGAGAGGATATTACAGTTTATTTATGCTATATGCTTCTATCTAATGATATATATATATATATATTTTTTTTTTATTTTTTTTTTTACAGTAGTCTCATAATATGTAGTGGACAGTACATATTCACCTATAACAGTCTAGCAGTTGTGTTCAATGCAAAATTGGGGGAAGCCGTAGCCTACTGGTTAGAGAAGCAGGTTTGGGACCAAAAGGTCACTGGTTCCATTCCCGAACCAGCTGGGAAAATGTGTGGCGTTGGGGGAGTAAGCTGCACCTTCCCTTCCTCCACCTTCATGGATGAAGTGTCCTTGAGCAAGGCTCAACTGTTCTCCGGGAGCCCCCAGTGTGTGGCAGCCCACTGCATCGCGTGTGTGTGCTCACTGTTTACCTGTGTGTTTGCTCATTTTGGATGGGTTAAATGCCGAGGCAATAATTTCCCTGGTGAGATTAATACAGTATATCAAAATCAAAACAAAAACAAACAAAAAAAAAGCGCTGAATTGATGGCTGGGTGTATTTTTAATCGAAACTAGTTTGGTTTAAAAACTGCCCTCTCATTAACTGTCTTTCCATGACCCACGCATGGGGCAGTATAATTCATGCCCCAGTGGGCCTCAATTAAAACCTTCTGTTGTTGCAGTCCCATTATTGGCCACTGGGTGCACCTCATGGCACTGTCAGCAAATATAACAGCACCGTAAACACTGGCTTACATCTTTTAAACACAGACATCTCATCTCTCCCAGAAATAGAGAGAGCGAGAGAGAGCGAGAGAGAGAGAGAGAGAAATTTTTCACTCCATACATTGAATGCATATACTCTCCCAGTCCAAAGGGCAGTCACTCTCACTTCACCTTTCACAAATCATGACACTGAGTTTTCCCTAGACATCTCACACAAACACTGCAGTCAGCAAGCAGTCTTAAAAGGCTGGAAACAACAACACTGGGAGCTCTGATTGAGCTCTGATTAAAGGTGCAAATCACAAGAGAGCGCAGCATCGGATGCTGCAGTGGAACAACATGGAAAAACACACAAGTTGTTAACTACCTGTGCATGTGATCACCATGTCCATTTGACGCACAACCTCATTCATCTTGACCACTTTGAAGCCATCCATGCTGTAGAGTAACATCAGGTTAGATAGATATTCACCTTTATAGCTTTATGGTAAAAGATACAAGATAGCACATATGTTAAAAGTATACATTCAGCAACAGGTCAGATAATGAAGAAACCAGTCATTTTAATTAAATGTTTATTAATTTATTAATTATTAAATTATTAAATTTTAACTTTAGAATTTTCATCTGACAAACACAATCTGCTTAGTTATGATAAACATTAGTGTGTTCATACACCGCCCGACCAAAAAAAAAAAAAAGTTGCACACACATGAATATGTTGTTGTTCCACCTTTAGCCTTGCATACAGCACATAATCACCATGGCATTGTTTCAACAAATTTAAGCAACATAACATTTATTTCCATCCAGTGTCGGGTTCATTTCTCACCGACGTCTTGAATTGATGAGGGAAAAACTGAACCACTCCATAAAATAATTTCCAGGACATCCCGAAAACTTTCAACAGGGTTAAGGTCAGGACTCTGGGGTGCCAATACATATGATTCCTCATGCTCCCTGAACCACTCTTTCATTATCTGATAACCTGCTACACAGGTTATCATACAGTACATTCAGGTCATCAACTGACTTCTTATTATTACCACATTAATGTTGCTGAGCCTCGACCAGACCAACTGAAGCATGGAGTCATGGCCATGCAGATTACATGCTGTGATCAAGGCTAAATGCACATCATGAAAATATTACAGTGTGTGACTTTTTTATTTCTTATTTTTTAAGATAAAAGGATAATTATGTCATTCATTCATAAGGCATTCATTTTCAGAACTGCTTAATCCTAATTAGGGTCGCAGGGAGGCTGGCACCCATCTCAACCGAACAGGGTACACCCAGTACAGCTCGCCAGGCCATCACAGTAATTATGTCATTTTCTTGAGAATACAAAAGTTATTTTCTTATGATAATGAGCTAAAAGTTGTTTTCCCGTTATTCCGAGTTAATTATGTTGTCTTCCGGTGATTTTGAGTTATTTATTTTGTTTTCTGGTGATAACAAGTTCAATTATTTTGTCTTACCATGACAACGAGTTATTTTTACCAAGGTATAAGTTATTCCAGCCTGTATCGGGACTTGACTGAAGAGAGACGTGACACGGTAAACTCTATGATGCTTCCTATTTTTCTAATGTACACCATGTATTGTTATCCAAGTTTTTTTGAGCCGAGATCTTGAGAAAATGATCCCATTATCACGAGAAAACAACATGCAGTAAATAAGTCGAGTTCACAGGAAAACAAATTAAATTAACTCGTTACCTCGAGAAACTCGTTACCTCGGGGGGGGGGGGGGGGGTTGGCGCTGTATGAATGCACCTTTGCTTAGGGCTTCCATAGGTGTGCTTGTACTATATTCAAAAGAAAAAAAACAAACCAAAAAACACTGTGTACATCTCACCAGGCCTGGAGAGCACAGATAGGGTCGATCTCCGTCACACACACAATGGCCCCTAAAGCTTTCAGAGCAGAGCAGCAACCCTTTCCCACCTACATACAGAACATATTAAATTTTCAAACACTGCAAATGTGACATAAAGATATCCAAGTTTATGAAAGGAAGTTGGGTGCTTTGGCAACACTTCTTAAAATGAGATGGTGTTGACTCACCTCACCATAACCACATACCAACACCTGCTTCCCTCCAAACATCACATCTGTAGTTCTCTTAAGCCTAAAAAGGAAGAAAATACAAATAATGCAAGGTGCTGTCAGTGCTGAGACTCTTACCGTGTGACGGTTGATGAAGAACTGAAACAATAATGCTGTACCTAAAATTATTCCCTCACTCACTTCTTCAATATTTATTACATCAATCTTTCTAGAAAACTGTATAGGAGGCAGGAGTAAAGGAGACATCAGACTGATCTCCAAAAACACAGACCAATGAGTACTTTAAAGCACATCAGAGTAAGTCTCTGACTCACTTACTCATTTGCTGAACCACTTACTCCTACTACGGTCACAAGGAGGCTGCAGACTATCTCAGCCGACACGTCGCGAAAAGCAGGGTACATCCTGAATAGCTCGCCAGGCCATCACAGGTCCAAAACACCCACAACCACCTACACCTAGGGGCAGTTTGGAACAGCAAGTTAGCCTAATGAGCATGTCTCTGGACTGTGGGAGGAAACCAGAGTACCTGGATTAAACCCATGCAAGCACAGGGAGAACATGCAAAATCCACACAGAAACACCCTTGTCGAGCCTGGAACTCAAACCCAAGACCATCTTGCTGTAAGGCGGACGTGCCAACCACTATGCCACTATGCCAAATATATATATATAATGTCATTTAGGACCTCATACATTCTGCCTCACAGCAAGAAGGTCCTGGGTTCGAATCGCGGGCTCAGGAATTTTGGTGTGGAGTTTGCATGTTCTCCCCGTGCTTGTGTGGGTTTCCTCCGGGTACTCCGGTTTCCTCCCACAGTCCAAAAGACATGCACAATGGGCTGATTGGTTGTTCCAAATCGCCCCTAGGTGTGAGTGTGAATGTAAATAGTTGTGTGAGTGTTAGCCCTGCAATAACCTGGCGAGCTGCCCAGGGTGTTATCCGCCCTCACCCAGAGTCGCCTGAGATGAGCTCCAGACTTCCTGTGAGCCTAATTAGGATTAAGCCGCTTAGAAAATGAATAAACAACATCTGTAATGGGGGCTTCATGAGTTTCTATTTATAGATAAATTCATCTCTGGCTACAAAATCTTTGAGATAACTATACTGGGAATTTCATTGGTCCACTTGAACTTTGGTTACACTACAAACTGGTTGCATCCTTAAATAATGGTGACCAAAACTAGCAAAAGGGCTACATGGTGCCGTAGTGGTTAGCACATCCACCTCACTGGGTTTTAGGGCCCGGCTCGGGGATGTAATTTCTGTGTGGAGTTTGCATTGTCTCCCTGTGCATCTGTAGGTTTCCTCCCGGTATTCCGGTTTCCTCCCACAGCCCAAAGACTTGCTCTTTAGGATAATTGGTTGTTCCAAATGGCAAACTGTCCAGAGAATACCCTGCCTTCACCTGGGCCGGCTAAGATAAGCTCCAGCCTCCTCATGGCCCTAGCAGTGGTTCGGAAAATAAACAAATTAATGAATACAAGTAGCGAATTTCTCCTAAAGCCTCACCCATCCAAAATGGACTCCCTGCAGCAGTAAAGGTTGTCAAACTTCTGTTTGGTGACAGAATCATTGACGTTCATTGCAGGGACACACAGTTTTCCAGCTTTAGAGAGTTGGTAGAGTCTGAAAACATGAAGGGACCGTACCAAAGAACAGTTAGTTTGATAAATCCAGGATCTTTTTCAGAACTTTTAATAGCTCACACTGCCACATTTTGCTACTCTTTACCTATGAACTCCAGTGACGCTCTCCTCCACAATTCCTTGAATCTTCTTAAACACACTGGGGTACTTTTTATATACCCAGTGTGTGAGGTCACCACCATCATCCAGGATCTGTCAAAATAACATCAATTCATACAAGCAGTCAAACATCAGCCTTCAGTGTTAAAAGATTAAAAAATAATACCACTATCACTGCACGCATTCAATTTAATTTAATGGACTCTGGGATGGAATAACATACATGTCAAGTTTCATGGATCACAGATTTTCATCAAAACAGGTGTTATACGGTCGTATAGCTACATTCATACAGGTAAAATCATCACACTAATGAAATGAAGCTCTTACAGAACGTAAATAATCATATGTCAAGCACGAAAATCACACGTGTGGTTGGCGTATCGCATTTAACAGTTAACCACTGATATATACTATATATCTCTTCAATTTTTTTTGTTATATTTTCCTATTGTTATGTCCTTGTGTTTTTGTTTTGTTTTTTTTGTTTTTTGGTAGGGGACGACACAACTTATATCTACTTATACAAATAAAATTACACATGTACTTCAGTTATGTGTCCATTTGACCATGAAAATGAGATTTTCAGATATGAATGCAATGTTAAATCCACTCTATGATGAATTAAAAGATAACTTGGTCTTGCTTTATAAGGGTTTTATACAGGAAATAAGGGTTTTGCCAATTAGCCTGCTGTGCACGTTTCCGTACTGTGGGAGGAAGCCGGCGTACCCGGAGGAAACCCACGCAAGCACGGGGAGAACATGCAAATTCCACATAGAAACGCCTCGTGCCTGGGAATCGATGTGCTAACCACTGCACCACCGTGCCGCTTCTGGAATAATATTTTTGAAAAAACCGAACAACTCTTACTTCCTTGAAGTCTTTGACACTCAATATAAAGCTTCGTTATTTAAAATGAAATTCGCAGACTGGTCAAAACAAGACAGCTGTGTACCATGTTTGCTTGCCAGCCTTCTCTGTTGACACAGCGATCAATGCACCACCAGAAATCGTCCTCAGATTCTCCTTTCCAGGCAAAAACAGCCACTCCTTTTAAAAGAAAGCACCATTTAAACAGATTTCCACAAACATACAAAGTTGGCTACACAAGAACCTTAGTATAAAGCTCACATATAGTTTTTTTGTCCAAGTGCCAATCCACATAGTTCAGGCTTTCACATGCATTCCACAGATGCTTACATGGATATATCGGTGTGGTAGACTTAAAGGTTTAAGAGCAGCAGTGGTCAAACTCTGGTCATGTGGAGCCAAAACAATGAAAAGCTTAACGTTTGCAAATAAAAGAGAAGAACCAAGGTACTCATTTAAAAGAAATCTTTATGTTAGTGGGCTGAAAACATTCTTAAAGCTGCACCTATGTGTTTCACCTTCTCTAAACTTTTATCAGAATGCTCTTAAATATGTTTTGAGCCCACCTCTCACACCACTATACGGCAGAGTAACAGGGTGGATGCAAAGATGCAGAACATATAAAATAGATTTTATTAGAAACCGGGGAGATGTATCCAAAACACAGTCCAAGTTCGATGTCAGACAGGCACAGGTCAAACGATTTGGCAAACAGAACATCAAAAGCAAAGGCAGACTCACATTCGGAAAACAGGCAGGAAGAGATCGTACACTAACAGGCAATAACACAGGCTAGACAGGAACCAGGAACGAATAGGCAAAACAGGTACACAGACATCCTGATGGACTTGGCATGTACTGATCACAAGGACACAATAACAGTGCTTCTCAATGTGTATTCCTTCTCCACTTGTATTTATAGCACTTCTCATTACACGCCGGAGCGTTTGCAGGTGCAACATGATCACCTGTGCATATGTCCTGCACGCTGAGCCTCCTGGGGCGCGCTGTAGGTGTGTCGTAGCCTTTTTACCATGCAGACCTGGAAGAAACTGCTGCACTGTGAATGGAGCTAAATGGGGAGACACTGACAGCACTAAAAATGGCTTTGTTTTAAAAATGGCTTTAATAACAGAACCTCAGAGCTTCTCTTTTATTTGAAAATATACAATTATTTTTTTTTTTTGCCACAGAGCACCGGTGAATGGATTTTTGCATGACACCAGTGCAGTTCACCACATATTTGTTCTCATTAACTTTAATGTTCACTTTGGTGCATGCAGTGCAAGTGAAATTGCTGAAAACACAAGATTTTTACTGCTGGTCCTGCAGTATAAATTTAGCATTACCCATTTCTGCCAGGGCAGCAGCCACCTCATTCTGGGTGGAGTAGATGTTACATGCAGCCCAACGACATTGAGCTCCCAAAGCCACCAACGTCTCAATCAGGACCTGAACAAATCAAATCAAAGATTTAGAAATATTATTATCTAATATTATATTATTAACTTTAAATTACATTTTTAAAAAAGATAGTTAGGAGAGCATATATCTATATATTCATGCCTGTAAGTGAAGCAAAGTGAAATATAGTGCTGAAGTGTTGGTATAATGAAATAAAGTGTTGAGGAGTCGCTGGGAGCAGTGATGCGACTAGTTTCAGACTGATGCTGTTCTTCTAGTAACTAGCTTGTTGCGTTTGTAGCTAACTCTCTCCCCGAACTCTCACACACCACGAGCACACTCCCCGGAATACTAATCACCTGCACCTCATTTCTGGATTCAATCACCTCCTCCATATAAACCCCCAATAGACACAATTCAGTGTCTAGCCTCGTTTGACGTGTACTACTGCGACTCCTTCTAGCACTTTGGACTCACCGCTACTTCTACGCTCTCGCTCTCTCCTCGTCCAGATCACGTCCCTCTTCTCCCGGATCCTTATTCCCGTCTCCGTTGTGTTTGTCCGTTTGTGTTCGCCCCTCGTGGCAGGTTTGATTTCCTAGTTTATTCTTGTTTGTCGGTTTTGCGTTCGCCCCTCGTGGCAGGTTTCTATCACACCACTAGGTGTGACAGTGAATGTGAATGGTTGTATGTGTCTTGGCTCTGCAATGGTCTGGTGAGCTGATCGGGGTGTACCTCGCCTTTGCCCAGAGTCAGCTGAGATGGGCACCAGCCATCCCACGACAATTATTAGGATAAAGCGGCTAAGATAAATTTTTATCTTCATCTTCATCCGCTTAATACGGGGTCGGGTCACGGGGGCAGCAGCCTTAGCAGTGATGTCCCTCTCCCCAGCCACTTCCTCCAGCTCTTCCGAGGACACACCAAGAAGTTCCCAGACCAGCCGAGAGACACAGTCCCTCCAGTGTGCTCTGGGTCGACCCTGAGGTTTTTTCCTGGTTGGACATGCCCGAAACACCACACTAGGGAGATGTTCGGGAAGCATTTTATTCAGATGCCTGAGCCACCTCAAATGGCTCCTCTCAACGCGGAGGAGCAGCGGTTCTACTCCAAACTTCTCCTGGATGACAGAACTTCTCACCCTATCTCTAAGGGAGATCCGCCACCCTGCGAAGGAAGAAATTCTATCTATTTCTGTGCCTAGAAAGAGATCTTGTTCGTTCGGTCACTACCCAAAGCTCATGACCATGGGTGAGAGTAGGAACGTAAGTCGACCTTCCAGTTTAGCTCCCTCTTCACCACGACGGATCGGTACAAGCTCCGCTTTACAGCAGAGGCTGCACCGATCTGCCTGATGACATGGAGGAAAAAATTATATTTCAGATGAATTATTAATTCAAAATCATATCGCACTGCCACCAATGTTGTTACTGAACATCTAGAAAAGACCCAGAGTTCACCGAAGAGCCAGTCATGTATGAAAGTGAAATATCATGGGTTAAGGTCACCTTCAAGACATAGGGATCACAAAGCTGTGTAAGATGCTACTTTTGAGAAAATACAGTATATAGTATATATACTGTATATAAATATAGTAAATACAGTTATAGAACCATTTTCTGAATGTCCGTATTTGAAACTCACTAACATCCATACACTAAATGAATCCGTCTCTCGACCAATCAGCGCAATATTCCTAGCAACAGATGAGTTCTGTTTACACCGAGTCATGTCTGTTTGGTTTCTGAGGCTTCTGATTGGTTTACCGTACAGTATTCTGGTAGTGAATAAGGATAATAAGGAAATACCCTGAGCAATCACAAAAGTGGTTTGAAAATCAGCAAAATAAGTGGATTTTTCTATTGTTTTACAACAACTTGTGCATGGAACCTGTTCTTAAACAAGTATTTTAGCATGGATAGATTGTGTTTATGGAATGTGTTTACTCAAAACACTACCTTTCATCTTAATCCGTACCATGCTGGAATGAGTCATCCAGAACGAGTCATACCCAGAACTGTCTTTAGTCACTATGGCCCCAAGTCAGCTGCTGATGAGCTTGTCATATTTTCTTTCTAACTCCATTGTTCTCATCCTAAGAATTATTGTAGAATATGTGATATTACAGTGTAAACCACATTAAATCGTTACCATTACGGCATTTGGCAGACGCCCTTATCCAGAGCGACTTACGTTTATCATTGTTATACAACTGAGCAACTGAGGGTTAAGGGCCTTGCTCAAGGGCCCAACAGTGACAACTTGGTAACTGGGGCTTGAACTCTCAGTCTTCTTGTCGGTAATCCAGAGCCCCACCCACTGATCCATCACTGCCATATCATTAGTGCTTTGCAGTGTGACAAGTAAGCAACCTTCTTTAAATTTTTTAAATTCACTCTGTAGAAGCAGCGAAGCAGAACTTACTGCTGTTTGTGCAGTGATATGGGTGCAGCCAACCACTTTGGCCCCAGCAAGAGGCTTCTCTCCTTGAGCCCTCTTTCTCAATGAGATCAGAGCAGACATATCTGAGGAAAACAACAAAGACCAGTGGGTTAAACATTGTGCCAGGAGATCAGACTGCAAGTCATGCAATTAGTAATGTATTGGAAAATAATCATTGTCTAAAATATGATCAATTCAATTTTGCTGTATATTAATAACACTTTAGCGCTTGGCCTGAAGTGTACTGTGTATTTAAAAGCATTTCTTATTTAAGCTTGCTTTCAATAGAGAAATGTATGTTCTAAACACATGTATGGAGCTAAACGATAAGTACAACTGAATAATGCTGCCATGAGCAGCTGTTAAACAGTCCTGGTAGGTTACAGGAGGGCACTTTCTGCACAAGTCACTATAATTAGAAGTACAATTCAAATTTCACTGCTTTTTCATTACCAGACTGTATTTTCCTCACAGTTACTGATATATTAGCACTAATGCTCAGGGTAATGCTGAAAAAAAACATAAACGATCATATAAATATTTATATTAAAGTATAATCAGACATTGACAAGAATTGATCCTAACTTAATTAAAGTAAATTATATAGTAATTAGTACATATACAACAATGAAAAAATAAATGAAGAGCTCAGGCGCAAAAGCTGCTGAACACCATTTCATTATAAAATTAAATAACTAGAAAACTGACCTTACATTATCTAAAATCATCGGAATGCACAACCTGCTAAATTCCACAGAAATTCTTATGCTACCGCAAATTTCAGTTCGAGTGCATAGAGGAGCTTTTGACTGTGAACTCTTTACATACAGTTACAGTGTTGTGTTCTAAGTACTACAGTATGTGTGCTGCATACACAGTGTACACTTAAAGGAACTTCAGATTCAAGGAGGGCACAGGAGAGTCTCACCTTGCTCCGCAATCTCGATCTCCCTTCGGCCAAACTCGGCCTGTTTTATGTTCTTGACACAGAAGTCACTGCTACCTTTGGAGTTGACCTGAGTCTTCTCTCTAGGAGATGTTTCATCGTCTGAACTGTCTGTGTACGAAGCAGCTATGGGATCGGCAAGCAGGAACAGAACGTCAATAGTCATAGCAGCAGCCGTTTTTTTAGATAGATAGATAAACAGATAGATTGTACTGTTAGTCTCTGAAAATACTTACTTACTAATTAAGCCTATCAGGGAATGATTTAACATTCATTAGCATTCAAAAAACTTCACTGATACTTTAAAATATCAAACAGTATAATCACAGTATAAACTACGTATTAACCGAGCGTGAGGTCTGTACAGAGAAATCTCAGCCCTGCGCACAAAGACCAAGGCCTGGGATTTCTCTGTACGGACCGAGCAAAGGAGCTTAATGGATTTTTAAATTCATTACAGGCGCTGTTACTTTTCTATTCCCGCAGGGTTGCTAGCTTGAAACTGCCTGCTTCTGAACAATGCGTTTTCATCTGTGTCTGTTAGGGCTTCAGTAGCTTTTAGCTTGTTTGCCTTCCCAGGACAAGCAGGAGCTTACTGATGTACTTCATGAGAGTTTGTAAAGTCTTTATCCCTTAGCATATTTCCTATTAACATTTTCTCTTCAAGAAAACACTGAATGCTTCTTTGGCGGCTGCTAAAGATCATAGCACACAGTGCAGCTAGTCTGTCAGTTACACCCCGTTCTGTGCACGATTTATCATCCAATCAGGTTGCAGACACACAGTGAGTGTGGATTGAAACACTGTTCTGGTTAATTCAGTGGCAGTTAATTTGTAGTAAAAGATGAAATGTCTTATTACCAGAGCTGTAGCTGTCCGTGGAAGACTGGGAGATGGAGCGAGACAGTGAGCGGCGTCCCGTTTTAGTGGGAAACTTGCTGAACTCTTGCTTATCCTCTTGGTTAGCGAACTGAATCTGCTGCAGGGCCAAAAAGCATTACAGGGTTAATAATGGGTCAAATGACCCTATTAAAATGTGTCAAAAGGGTCATTATTCAGAAGCTAGAGTTATTCATTTGCAGCAACTAATAAACTACTTGGTAATGTTTAATTCACTGTGATGAACACATGACTCGTCCATCCTTTAACCTGAGTCTGATCTTTTCCATGTACCGCACTGACTAGCACTGTGTTATAAGAAAATTATTAATATTAAGAGCTAAATATGGGAAGTACAGGATGACTTAAGTGTGTGGATTCAACTTCTCAGGTTCCAACTGCTGATGTCACAGTAAAATGGTTTGTATTTTAACACATTTTTGTACACTATATAGCTTTACGGCTATGATTTATAGCTATATAATCCCATCGGAAAGTGATATCTTTTGCTACGTGAATCAATCCCAGAGTTAAGCTCTGCATTTTGCAGATTTTGATATGTTTCCTTATTATTATGAGAAACGTTGTGCGTTTTTCTGAGATATTCAGATGTTACAGATATTATGGCATGGTAGCATAGTGGTTAGCACATCCAACTCAGCAAGAAGGTCCTAGGTTCAAACCCTGGGCCTGGCGATGGCATTTCTGTGTGGAGTTTGCATGTGCTTCCCGTGCTTGTACAGGTTTCCTCCAGGTATGCCAGTTTCTTCACACATTTTAAATACATGCACATTAGACTAATTAGATATTTTTGGTTGCCGCTAGGTGTAAATGCAAGTGTGACTGGTTGTGTGTGTTGGCCCTGTGAAGGACTAATGAGTTTACTGTGACTTCACCCAGATTTGGCTGGGATGGGCTCCATGTCCAAATTCGCCCACTCGTACTCCTGGACAGCTCGCTGGGCCATCGTAGGGCAGTAGCACTTACAAATTTTTTATTATCTGTAATTTGAGCATATTGAAGGTGTGTGATTCTTTTGAAATAATAATTATTCATAATGACGAGCACCTGAGAGTCTGGCACCATCATGGCCACGTTTGCAGAGGCATTACTGACCTTGTGTGATGCTTATAAATGTTCAATATGATGCCATATTTTCTACAATCTTACATATTTAGTTATAAAATAACCATTTGCCATTTGATTATTTTCATATAATAAATATAGTCTTAAAAGTGAAATTAAATCTTTGCGACAGGACTTTTGTCCAGGCATAAGTGGGTATGTTCAGATTTAAGAAGCTGTTAAGATAAGAAGAAATTTCTTTCCAATACTGCTGCTAGCTCATAATATTTAGTACCACCAGAGGGTTATTTTAAGTTATAGTTGATATAAAATCAGTCAATAAGTTGGTGAAATATACAAGTGGGCTTTTATACATGATTGTCCACATATGCGACAAGACTTTTACAGTCCATGACTGTATATAGCACTTCTGAATCAACTGGCTCATTTCATTTGGGCCACACACACACACACACACACACACACACACACACACACACACACACACACAATCAGACACTCTGGTTGTACTCTAATCCACTTTCACTATGCAAATTGTAGGTATGCCAGTTTGTGGCAGTTAAGTGCCTTATTAATATTAAACATCGATCCTCTCCTGCCAAGCAGCTAATAAAAAAGAATCAGAAGCTAATAAACCCTGTTGCTCGCAGTGCATTTCTTCAGACACACACACACACACACACACACACACTTAACATCATGGGTGACGGAGATGGGCTACATCCTGAACAGCTCGCCAAATTATTACAGGACCAACACACACAATCATTCACACTAACACTCACACCTAGGGGCAATTTCGTACAGCCAGTTAGCCTAATGTGCATGACTTTGGACTGTGGGAGGAAACTGGAGTACCAGGAGGAAACCCAAGCAAGCAAGGGGAGAACATGCAAACTACACACAGAAACGCCTACCTAACCACTATGCCACTGTGCCACCCTGGCCATCTCAGCCGACTCTGGGCGAGGGCAGAGTACACCCTTAATTTACAAAAATATACAAAAACAAGTGATTTTCATGTCGCAGCCAAAAACACATGGTTGCGTTCTGGTACACTTGGATATAAGGTGGTAGTGGGGGTAGAAATCAGTGCATCCAATGAATCAGTCTCAACCAGTGATTTGCATGGACTATTCACATCATGACCAACATGACATTTCATTTTGTTTTTTTGCAGCTGACTGCTAAAGACACTGCAGCATCAGGGTAATTAATTCTGGACTATAAGTACATCTTCCCTCTTGCAGGCTCTGCTACCTCTTAAAATCCATCCAAGCAAAAGTGAACCGAATTAATCCGTCATGAATGGCAGTTAAACAAAATCAGCTCATTAAAATCTACCAGGGTAAACAAAGCAATGGCACCAGGCAACTCAAAACCATAAGGAGGGAACAGATAGGGCAATCAGCGAACATGCATGAGCTAAAATGGCCATGGTGGATATTCAACAAAAACAACAAAACTAAAGTCTAAAGAACTCGACAAAAACGGCAATATAAGTAGTTCAGGAATGCCATAAACCGAAGTAAATCGAAGTACCTGTACGAAACTCACGCAGGGAGAATATTCCTACAACCTCAGAACCTGTACCAGCACATCGGCCTTTAGTAGTAAATAAGTGGCAAAAGTTTGATCAAAATCGGTTGAGGAATTGAGAAGATAAAGTGCCCAGAAAGAAGTTTGGAAGGACTATGGGACGAGGCATCATAACCCAATAAGAAAATAGACCACAGGGGTTCAGACACTCCTGCCGAAAGGGCCGTTTCATAAAATTCTAATATAAAACAAGCATAGCAAGCCCCAGCTTCAGTGAGCGGCGAGTAAACCTCCAGAAACCTAATATACAGTTTTGCCTTTTTGACCTTGAAAATAGGTCAAGGTCCCTCACACAAAGACTCATCCTAGCACTCATAGTAGAGAACAAGCATACCAAGTCTGAAAGCCTCATCTTCAGCAAGTGAATGTCTGGACACTAAAGAGTGACAGACGGACGGACAGAGAGATGGAACCCATTCCTATAGATCCCGAGCCACTTTGTGGGCGGGAGCTAAAAATAGTGCATGGAAAATATTCCATTTAAGGAATATCAATGAAAATAATATGTGAACTATCACAGCAAAGTAGGTATTAAGCTGGAAATTATGAAATACTTTGTTGAACTTTAAACGTGATTCTCCAGAGTTCAAAACAAAAGGCTGAAAATTCCTGGCAGGTTTTGGTTAGTTAGTCACAAACTACTTTAGAAAATTTGGTATCATTTTAAAGCTTAGGATATCACCTACAAAATGGTACCAGTAACTTCAAATGAATGATTTCTGACTTAATACCCACATTGCTGTGATGGGTCACATACGCTACAAACAAAACTCCCTGATGTTCCATGATGTTTTAAAATGAGACTATGTTTTTTAAATCCATGTAATTTTAGAAATTCCATCACCTGTAAAAACCCTGCAGCTACTTTATTTACTTATCTGTATATAACGTGGGACTACCTAAATGGTTTAAGATCACATTTCCGTGTATTTCACTCTGGTGCTAGTAAAGTAGGTCCTAGTCCATGTAATTCTTGTGCAATCTTTAGTTTCAGCACTGTTTGGATTTGGGCTGCACTTGTTTTATGGAAAGAGGGTATTCATACACACACTTCTGTCTTTTTTTAATAGGATTTGCCTTGTATGGAGTTCTTTATATGGAGTCTTTGTTGGCTTGGATGTCTCATCGTGGTCATACAGGTACCACACTTATGTCCACTTTATACATATAAGTATATGGACTGGATGGCAAAAAAACCTCAAGTCTGCAAAGTAATGATCCAAAGTGTCAATGCTGCTAAAGCAAGTCTTCATGAAGAGGGAACTGCAGTGCTGGAAACAGCAAAAAGGTTGTTTTTCCTCATCTGAGCTGTAAATATACATACAGTAAACAGGATTCTTTAAGAATAAGCCAGATATTTTAGAGTTTAGAAAAGTGGTGTATGGGTAGCACTGTATTGGGTTTCCGATGGGTTCTCCGATTTCCTCCCACTGTCCAAAAACATGCAGGTAGGCAGACAGGCTATGCGAAATTCTCTCTAGTTGTGCAGGTGAATGTGAGTGTGAGTATGGCATACACGGTGAATACTCCTGCCTTGCATTCGGTGTTATCTGGATTATCCGGTACCACTGCAACCCTGTCCAGGATAAAGCAGTTACTGGATTTTTCATTCATTCACTGATCTTCAGCTAAGGGCAGCATGGTGGTGTAGTGGTTAGCACATCTGCCTCACAGCAAGAAGGTCCTGGGTTCGAGCCCGGCGATGGCGTTTCAGTGTGGAGTTTGCATGTTCTCCCTGTGCTTGCATGGGTTTCCTCTTGGTACTCCGGTTTCCTCCCACAGTCCAATGACATGCACATTAGGCTAATTGGCTGTTCCACATTGCCCCTAGGTGTGGATGTGAGTGTGAATGGTTTTATGTGTGTGTTAGTCCTGCAATGATCTGACTTAGCTATTCAGGGTGCACCCCGCCCGTGTTGGCTGAGATAGGCACCACCATCGCTGTGACCCTAATAATACGATTAAGCGGTTCGGCAAATAAGTGAGTGAATTAGTGAGTGAGAGTAATCTTCAGCTACAATTTTTTCCTGATCAGAGTTACAGTTGGTCTCCGGAGCCAATTCAGGTGACATCAGAGGACAAAGGCAGGAGAATTCACCCTAGATGGGACACCAGACAATCACAAGGTTTAAGGGCTCATGTAAAATAACCTGTATTCCATTCATTCATTTTCTGAACCACTAAATCCAATTAGGGTTGCGGGGAGGCTGGCGCCCACCTCAGCCGACTCTGGGCGAGGGCAGAGTACACCCTGGACAGCGCGCCAGGCCATCGCAGGGCAGAAACACGCTGGCGGCAATGCAGCCTCCTGTTGCCGTAAGTCAGCAATGGTTCTTTTACATGCCTCTCATCATAGACAGTGAGAGACATGGCCGGCCTTTGATAACCCAGTTAGCTGCACTGGGGTCACCTGTATTTGTATCAACACTAATTTTAACTTACACCTGTTCCAGGTTATTATATTAAGGTTACAATTAGGAGATGTGGTTCGTTTGAGTGGTATTTTTGTTGGGGTGCAAAAAGGAAACCTTCCATCAACCTTCATATTTACAGTGCTGCCTTCCTACACTCTGTAATCTATCTGTCCCTTTTGGGTTTGTTCTTTCCCCTATTTGATCATAAATGTATTATTACTCAGTTATTCATCCTTATACACAATATTAAGTAACTACTTGGAATGATTCAGTAGCTACATTCATACACAAGGGAAGTATATAGAGGGACTAGTAACTGCACTGTTTTTGGGAAATGATGTTTCTTTCACTATCAGTTCAGACCACATTCTGGCGTATTATTGAACTGTTACTCTGGGACACACTCATTGGACACACTTGGGTGGATACATAAATGCCGGAAATGTCCAACAGCAAGATTTCACTGGATTACACGACTACGAATATGGAATGATACCATGTATAGACATTGCTTTAAGGAAAGCAGACATTCATTAACACTAAAAGCTGACTGAGTTTCATTACATTCTAATAAGAAAAAGAGCATTTTTTAATGGGTGGCATGGTGACAGTAAAGAAGGTCCTGGGTTCCACTCTCAGGTTCTGCCGTTTCTATGTGAACTTTGCTTTCCCCTCTCGTGCCTGCGTGGGTTTCCTCCAGGCACTCCGGGGCCAAAGACACGAGTCCAGGACTTGGCCTTGCAGTGAGGCAGACGTGTTAACTACCGCACCACCATGCCGCCCTGGGGCAAAACCTAGTGAGTGCAAATTTGACCAAAATGTGACTTTCTGGGTTTTTTCAGATCAGGGGAGACCTGCACAAGGGAGGGGAAGTAGAAAGGGGAGGCTGGCACCCATCTCAGCCAACTCTGAGCAAGGGCGGGGTACACCCTGGATAGCTCGCCAGGCCATTGCAGGGCCAACGCACACACACACAATTATTCACACTAGACTACTGGAGGGAACTGGAGTGCCTGGAGGAAACCCACGCAAGCACGAGGAGAACATCCACACAGAAATTCTGAGCCCAGGAAACGAACCCAGGCCTTCCTGCTGTGAGGCGAACGTGCTAACCACTGTGACAACATGCTGCCCCTTGATTAGATATGTGAAACTGAAATTTTGGGAGCATGTGGGTTATCAGGTTTATGTATGAGGCCACAGAATTCCATTTTTGCAGCTTAACTACTCAAGCTTTGCTTCGTGAAGGTCACGTGTGTTCGTCTCCCGTGCACCTAGTCAGCCCTTTACCGGCTCACATATAAGGAGCATTGCTGATTATGCTCAAAACTCAGGTGTGGTCCCTCAGCTATCAAATTCCGCTCTGATTTCAATAGCACAGACTGAACTTTCTTTCCCTCGGCAGTGATAGTGTAAGTGATCCTGACCAAACTGCGTGCAAGATTCCTCAACCCACAGTCCTGCTTCATTGACTTGCTGGCATGTGAATTTCTTGAGCCACTGGCCTGCTTCACTGACCCTGTTTTTTGGCCCCGGTTTAATCTGAGACTCTTGGAGCTCTAACTACCGCTCCCACAGACATACCAGCATGTTTAATTGGATATCTGGCCACCCTGTGGCACCCAGACCTTGTTCTATGTTCCCCAGAACACGCTGCAGCCCCAGTGTGTTACAGTCCTGCGTACACCTCCAGCGGAGCTCACCTTTCTGCCAATCACTTTATCTGTTTTCAACCATGAAACCAAAATTAACCAGTTAGGATGAATGAGCATCGGTACTCATTGCACTTCTTTCATGATCTGGTTGAAACTTTGTAGTCTCGGGGCTAACCGAAGAATTGTGCAAAATGAGAAAAAAAGCTTGAAACTTGGCAGGAGAGTTTTTCAGACCACACTTTTTGTTTTCAGGTATAACGACAACTGAAACTAATAACTTCTTGGTAGGAATCTGAGATGGCGGACAGGATGATGACCGTAAACAAAAAGATTAATATCTACGGTTTTATTATACTTAGAAAATAATATTAGTGCCCCATTTTGGGGTTTCCTGTGTAACCTCAAGGAATTTGATTCTGAGGGTATTTTGTCTCTGTGATAACATTTCAAAATGACGTCAGTATGCTGACCACTGACACGTCAGTAATTCTTGTGTTAGTCCGATTCTGTGTATTTGCCTTTCAGATAGTCCACAAACCTGTTTGATTGCAATAAAACACCTAATAAGATGAAAATCTATTTTACTGAAGAACAGACTAACTGGGTGGTTTATTTTACATTAATGCATGTTGTCTTTTTGGTATAATACCATCTTCATGTTTTCCAGCTTACACAGAAGTGTTTCATCCCACTGTACTGTCATGTATACTTACAGGTATATTTAACATAAATAGAATAACAGTAGAGACTAATAACAGATTCATTGCTTTATAGGCACTGTTTCCTGTCTTTGTAAATGTATTATTACTCAGTTATTCATCTTAATATATATTATTCAGTAACTACTCGGAATGATTCAGTAGCTACATTCATACACAAGAGAAGTATATAGAGGGAGTATAACAGCTATATACAGTGAGAAATATGCAAAGAATTCGAGTAGGAAAAATTACAAACCGGTTTCTTTAATTAGTAAGTATTATTTAAATAAGTTAATTCTTTAGGTCTCTGGAAAAAGTTACAAAATGAAATTATTAATTTAATTTAACTTTTTAAATGCAGCCCTGCAATGGCCTGGCGAGCTGTCCAGGGTGTACCCCGCCCTCGCCCAGTGTCGGCTCAGATGGGCACCAGCCTCCCCGCGACTCTACTTAGGATTAAGCAGTTCAGAAAATGAATGAATGAATGAATATTTAAATGCATATTATTATGATGTTGAAACCTTGTGTCTACCTTTGCCTTATCAAAACCTTTTTTCATGTCCGTTTCCGCCATTTCCAAGTCTTTCTTTTCTTATCATTTCGGATTGCATGCCTGAATGAAAGAACTCTTACTCACTGCTATATATATACTTTGTGATGTGGTGGTGTGGTGATTTGGTGATCCAAATCAGCATGAACTAACAAACTTTGCTTGTGGTGTTGGTTTTCCCCAGATATTTTTTGGCCTTGTAGGCTGCACATTTGTAGATTTGTACAGTACATTTAGTGAGCACTATCACCACGTTTAAAAGATGGAAGATTGTAGATCTAATACATCCGAACAGGGTAAACAAACTGTAATAGACTGGACATTGTTCATGCTTTGTCCGAGAAACACAGGAGAGGAGCTTGAGTGTTCAGAAAACATACAGCCATAGGCTATAAAAAAACTGCTGACAATATTGAAAAATTTCATGAGATTTAGTGTATGCCTGTAACAGTGATGTAGCTTTCCGTGACGAAGGCGGAGGGATAAAGGAGACATTTCTTCAGCCAGTTCTGCAGCTTGGCATAAGGCAAGCAAAGACAAATCTAATAGTACAAAGGTTGCGCGAGCAGTAAATTCACTGTATAAAGGTTACATTTATTATTTGCAACTAATGTAACAAAACTGTAGAACATTTTTTCTAGAGAGACTTGAAATGTTTATACATCATTTTTCAAAAATGAAGGTGTGTTGAAATGTTATTATTGTTTTTGTACATTGATAAGTTTATCATTCAAGGATATGCTACGTGATCACATTTTGTTGAATGTTATACTGGTTTTACTTCACTTTTTTGCTTAAGTCAGGACACACTGTTCTGCATTTTGTGGCATATGCCTTGCATTAAAATGCTTAATATAGCAAGATTTGAATTTCCCGACCAAGAAAACCTATAAATTAAGTGTAAATTTGCTCTTAAATCTGGAACAGTGACATAATTAAGAGGATTTGCACTTTCGGCGGCCACCTTGGACGCTATCTTGGATATAAGCCATCAAAAGAACTTTTCTGAACGGCCCAATATCTGGAATTGATTACCATGTTTTAAAGTATATTGCAGCCACTTTTTATGCTTTTTTCACTTTTTGCACAATTCCTTTAGATTTGGAGCTAAACCGCCGGACTGTTGTCAATTTAGACTAGTAAGAGAAACTTGCTAGGTTATTCCAGATCAAAATACATCAAAGTGTGGGTTGATTTTACATTTTAACTTAATAAAATAACATCATTCACTGAGTCATTCATATGCGGGCCCGATTAATCCTATAAGGGTCAGAGCCCATTTCAGACGATTCTTGGCGACACTGAACAGCTTGCCAGACCATCGCAGGGTCAACACACACACACACAACACAGAAACCCAACTCTACACAGAAACCTCCTAGCTCTGGACTCATACCCAGGACCTTCCTGCTGTGAGGTGGACGTGCTAACCACTATGCCACCGTACCGCCCTGGGCCAAGACAAGTAAGTGCAAATCTGAACAAAAGGACACTTACTAGTTTTTTCCAGATCAGGGGAGAACTGCACAATATAATACCCTTCTCCCTGTTTAGAGCAGCAGTTCTGGCAGTCCATAAAGTAATGAAATGAGGCTAACTCTAAAACATCTCAAATGACTAGTTATAATGTAAAAGCGCACTAATAGCTTCAAAAATCTCGGGTTACGAAGAAAGCTTGTAAGTTTGTAACCTAATGTGCCGAACATAATAGGTCTATTCAGTACAGATACATTGCTTTGCCTTTCTACCCCACATCCTAAAGGAGGTTATTTATTGTTAAAAAAAATAGTTGGAAGGAAATGAAGAACTTCGTAGTAAGACAATTAATAACCCGAGGAAACATTAGATATTAGTTTTGGAGGAGACGGACATGCTAAATCGAATCTCATATCTCTAAGTTGAGTGACTCTAGCTGTACAAGAAAACAAAGGCAAGTTTTGATAACAAAAGTTTTGATATCAGTAGAAATATCTGACGATCTGCAGTGAGAGCAAACAGAAAAGCACGGAGAAGGAGAGGACAGGGTCATGAGAAGAGATCTCAGTAGGTAGAGGTGGGCTGTGGCCTTATTCCAAACCAGCTTGAGACGTTCAAGGGAAAATGTTCCCAGGCGAATTCATGTGTCATATTTCTCAGTTCAACGCAGCTCTCTCGCACTCTCTCTCGCTCTCTCTCTCCCCGTGTGTGTGTGTGTGTGTTATTAAAGCTACACCCTTGTTGAAGTTCAAGTCATCCAGTTCACAACAATACTGCTTATTCTAAGACAGAGATGATTTCCCACAATGCAATGAAACAGAATAGGCCTAATTTCCAAAGGAAACAGTGCAGGTTCAGTTTAGATCCCTGTAATTTTCACAACAATGATGAGGAAGAGATGCGAAGGTTTAGTGTGTTCTTGGACCCCGTGTTATTTGATAGACCTGGTGTAAATTAGTGCTGTTTATTTCATAGAGGTGGAAATGAAAACAGAGCCATGGTAGTATTCAGCTCTCTTTTAAAATAGGAACACAGTGAATACGCCCAAACATTACAAAAGCAAAAGTCAAGCCACCATTACAGGTATTTTATATTAAACACTGTTCAACTCCCCATAACAATTCACATGTAATACTAATGATTTATTCCTAATTATTTGTAGGGTTTCTTATTCAAAGCCTATTAGTAACATCTTATTTCACTATTTATTAATCCAATCAGTCTAAGAACTTAAGAACTACTGCACGTAATTTTGCAGAGCAAAAGCAATTTGCTGTTGGATTTGTTGTATAACCAGCTGAGAAGTGAGTGGGATGAGAAGTGGAGTTACTTCGCCCACGCAGTCACACGGGTGTCTGTGGATGCACATACGCTCTTGCACACACATGACCTTCTGGGAACTTGATGCATGTATGCTGTAATCAAAAGCATTAGATACTGAAAGGGAATGTGTGTATGTGTGCATGTATGTTTGAATGACTGTATGTATATTTAGTGTGTGTGTATATATACATATATGTGTGTGTGTGTGTGTGTGTATGTATGTGTGCATGTATGTGTGTGTATATATACATATATATGTGTGTGTGTGTGCGTGCGTGCATGTATGTATGTGTGAGTATATATATGTATGTATGTGTGTATTTATGTATGTATAAATGTGTGTGTGTGTGTGTGTGTGTGTGTATACCGTGCCTTGCAAAAGTATTCACTCCCCTTGGCTTTTTACCTATTGTGTTACATTACAACTTGTAATTTAAATTATTTTTTTAATCTGAATTTTATGTGATGGATCTGCACAAAATAGTCTACAATTGTTGAAGTGAAATGAGAAAATATGCATAATTTTTTTTTAACTATTAACCCCCCTAAAGTCATTATTTTGTAGAGCCACCTTTTAAGGCAATTACAGCTGCAAGTCGCTTTGGATAAGTTTCTCTGAAGGTGCCACATCTTGCCACTGGGATTTTTGCCCATTCCTCAAGTCAAAACTGCCTCAGCTCCTTCATGTTGGGTGGGTTCCGCTTGTGAACAGCAATCTTCAAGTCTGACCACAGATTCTCAATTGGACTGAGGTCTGGTCATTGACCTGCTGGAAGGTGAACCTCCATCCCTGTCTCAAATCACAGGCAGACTGAAACAGGTTGTGCTCAAGAATATCCCTGTATTTAGCACCATCCAGCTTTTCTTTGACTCGGATCAGTTTCCCAGTCCCTGCTGCTGATAAAAATCCCCACAGCATGATGCTGCCACCACAATGTTTCACTGTGGGGATGATGTTCTTGGGTTGATGACAGTGTTTTCCTTGGTGGCTGAAAAGTTCAATTTTAGTATCATCTGACCAGAGCACCTTCCTCCATACATTTGGGGAGTCACCACATGCTTTTTGGCAAACTCAGAACGTTCCTTCTTATTTTTAACACTAAGTAATGTCTTTTTTTTGGCCACTCTTCTATAAAGCCCACCTCTGTGGAGTGTACGGCTTATTGTGGTCCCATGCACAGATACACCAGTTTCTGCTGTGGAACTCTGCAGCACCTTCAGGGCTACCTTTGGTCTTTGTGCTGCCTCTCTGATTAATGCCCTCCTTGCCCGGTCTGTGAGTTTTGGTGGGCGGCCGTCTCTTGGCAGGTTTGTTGTGGTACTATGTTCTTTCTATTTGAACATGATGGATTTGATGGTGCTCAGGGGGATCATAAAAGATTTGGATATTTTTTTATAACTCAACCCTGACTTGTACTTCTCAACAACTTTGTCCCTGACTCGTTTGCAGTAATCCTTGGTCTTCATGGTGTGATGCCTCTCGCTTAGTGGTGTTGCAGCCTCTGAGGCTTTTCAGAAAAGGTGTATTTATACTGACAGATCATGTGACACTTAGATTGCACACAAGTGGACTTCATTTCACTAATTATGTGACTTCTGAAGGTAATTGGTTGCACCAGAACCTTTAAGGGGCTTCAAAGGGGGTGAATACATATACACACGCCAATTTTCTTTTTTATATATATTTTTCTCATTTCACTTCACCAACTTAGGATATTGGTTGCAGATCCATCACATAAAATTCAGATTAAAAAAACATTTAAATTACAGGTTGTAAGGTAAAAAAAAGGTAAAAAGCCAAGGGGGGGTGAATACTTTTGCAAGGCACTGGTAGGTAAATACATACTGCTGTAATACTACTCAGTCAACTCAGTGCTAAAGTGATTAGCATGTCTGTCTCACAGCAAGAAGGGTCTTGAGCTGTGGACGTTTCTGTGTGGAGTTTGCATGTTCTCCCCGTGCTCATGTGGGTTTCCTCCTGGTACTTGTTTCCTTCCACAGTTCAAAGCACATTAGGCTAACTGGCTGTTCGAAATTGCCCCTAGGTGTGGTTGATAGTGTGAATGTCTGTGTGTGTGTGTGTGTTGGCTCTGCGATGGGCTGGTGAGCTGTTCAGGTTGTGCCACGTCTTCACCCAAAGTCGGCTGAGATAGGCTCCTGCCTCCCTGCAACACGAGTAAGATCAAGCGGTTTTTACGTTTTGTGTCTACACAAGAAGATCAGAATGTTGGGGATCAAACACCTAAACTAAGCTATGAGTCGACCAGACTAGTGAATGCTTTCATCTGAAATGTTGTAGCCAAGAAATCAGAGTAATACCGTAAACAATTATTATGCAAAACATTGTTTTAAGGCTTTCTGCGAAAAGTGGAAGTAATGTGTTTGTGTTCAGTGACTGATGTCAACAGAAACGCCTTAAATGAAGTGCATGGGTTCAATGCCCTTAGTGAGAGACACGGCTGGAGGATTTGCATCACCGCCCAGAGTTTAATCGTGGGGTAAATATGCATTATTTTGTTCTTGGAATGTTCCTAACAGGAAACTACTCCGGTTACACTGAAAGGTAGTTGTGTTGCTACATGCATCTTAATGCACCAGGTGTTTCAGTCTTCCATCTTGACAGCTTGCTCGTCACTTCCTGGTAATGACGTCATGGAGCCTTGTCAATCATATACACATCAATCATATATACACCTGCTCTGTGCAAGGAAACCTTGATGATAAAGTAATACAGCAGTAGAGGATCTGCAGGAAGTAACTTATCCAGGATGATCAGGAATGTGTGTGAGTGTGTGCAGTCATGTCGGTGTTATGATCGAAGCCCTGCAGATGTTTGGGATGAAGCATCTCGTACCTTCTTGAGGCTCTTGTGGGTGCTGACTGCAGTGAATGCGGCGGGCAGCTCGCCGGCGCTCGCCTCGCTCTTCTTGCACGCAGTGAGCGCGGAGTACTTCTCCGCCACGTTCTCGCTCTCCTTGAATTCCTTACTGGCCTGCTTGACCTCCGACTTCGCGTCCACGACGGATTCTGTCATGATAGTCGAATAACCGCGACCGAGCGATTCCGATTTCAGGCGATCGCCGGGATCTCACTGCTCGGATACTGTAACCTTCCCGTGATGTCCTCTAAACGCAGACCGGTACCGCTTCCAGGGACATCTGAGAGAGGAGAGATCACAGGACGGAAAGCGGGCTACGGCTGCAATCCGATCAAAGCGCGACTTGTTTCTTTATCATCAAAGTGATTTCGCCGCATAAACGGAGCCGATCAAAGCGTATTCCGTTTGAGGGTCCGGCTCGCGGGAGGCAGCATCAGCTGTGGGCGGGGCTTAAACGCAAAGCACCCCAAGCACCTGCACACAGAGGAAGCGCATGTGATGGGCGTGGCTTTCCATTACCTCACGCCACACACACAAAAAAGAAGAAAGAAAAAAAAAGAAGAAGAAGGAGACGTCGCTGTTGACACCAGTTAAGGCCATGTCCCAAATACCGCCCTAATAAAACAAGTGTGCACTCTGAAGATGCTCTTAGCTTTGAGTTTTAAACGAGGCAGACAGGTTTAAAAAGAAAACAGGTATCTGGGACACTGTTGAAAAGGCCACGTGGTGATACGTCATGAGGGCGGGACATTGTGACAGATGATCACTATGATTGGATCCTACACTGGTTAGCTTCCTTTATGTTTGTACGTTTGTGTAATTGCTTTGACTCACCTGTTGAAACATTAAAGCCCCAAAGTGTCTTATCAGAGTCCAGACCCCAGATCTGACCTGAACTGAATGGATAAACGAGCATCCGCAGTGATTTAACCCCAACCAATCAGCACTCACTCACACTCATCTGCTGAACCGCTTTATCCCAGTATGGTCCTGGTGGGGTTAGGGACTGTCTCAGGGTTAACCCTGAACAGCTTGCCTGACCATCGCAGGACCAACAAACACACAAATATTCACACTTACGGATACGGGCAATCTGGAACAGAGGATTAGCCTTATGTTCATGTCTTTGGACTGTGGGAGGAAACTGGAGTACTCGGAGGAAACCCACTCAAGCATGATTAGCCTAATATTAGCACGTCTTTGGACTGTGGGAAGGAAACTGGAGTACCCGGGGGAAACCCACTCAAGCATGATTAGTCTAATATTAGCGTGTCTTTGGACTGTGGGAGGAAACCAGAGTACCCAGAGGAAACCCATGGAAGCATGGGGAGAACATGCAAACTCCACACAGAATCACCGTCACCCGGGACGTTCTTGCTGTGAGGCAGATGTGTTAACCACGACGCCACCCCTGACCAAATTCTATTTACTGGAAAAGTCAACACAGACCTCTACTCTTCTTACCTCTAGATAACACTGCTTGGAGATCTGGACTGTTTGGAGTGATAGTCATCCATTCATTTTCTGAAGCACTTAATCCTAATTGGGTTGTGGGAAGGCTGGGGGCCCCATCTCACAGATCACCAGGCCATCGCAGGGCGGAGTGATACTCTGTACATTATTTGTTTTACTAGAGTCATGTGCTTCAGGGTGGTGTGGTTGGCTGTTTTTTCTCTTTTTCTTCTTTCCAGCTGATTGTTGGATTATTTTTGCCTTGTCTGAGCTCTTTTCCTTCCCCTGTATTGTATTTTGCTGTTGACATGATGCACCACATCAAGTATACAACTCTGTATTACTACTGTATTTGTACTGAAAAAAAAAAACAGCAATGTGAAGAAACCGCTGCACACATCCGTGCACTAAAATCTCTGCTTTCAGGCCACAGAGATAAGCAGATTAAAGGACAGAACTCAACTTGATGGAATTAAGATCATTTGCAGCGACCAACAGTGCATGTGCTCAGAGTAGAGAGAAGAAAAAAAGACTACACAAAATGTGGCGCTGAATAATTTAATCCAAAATTTCAAATCTATGAAAACTTTAGTGTTTAACAGCATTCATCAAAAGATATATACATTTGCCTGCTATCACAATGAGGTCTTTTATTTATTTATTTATTTTTATTTTTTTTAAGTAAAAAGGGAAGACATTTAGTGTAGGCACTTTACACAGCCACAACAAAAGACCTTTCTCAGATTACAAATCCTGGTAATGAAATTTACTGAAATTTACAAAGGCAATAATGTACAATGCTGAGAGCCCAGAATCAGAAATCCCCAGGTGAATAGACTAATTTGCTAAATTTGTTTGGCCCACCCTTCTTTAACCCTTTTCCCACCACAAAAAAATAAAAAATAAAATAACAACTACTTATAACAATTTTCAGTTATTACAAGTTAATAAACTTGACAGTTTAAATATAAAAACAAACTGCACTCAATACATTACAGATGCACTATCCTTACATTTACAATTATTCAAAAACACCCGGTAAAATCGAACTCAAACTAAACTACTGTAAAACACACGCCCATATATACATAATCACTGTGCATTCTGTTCAATAGATTAAAAACATTACATGTCCTAATGATCACCTCATACTCACTATGCTCACTAACCTTTAAAAAACAAGGCTCTTTATGTTTGTCACTAGTGTTAATGGCAAAAAAAAGAGAAAGGAGGAGTAGGAGGACACACTGTATTGCCCGGTTGATCTACGTGCATTTAGAAGTGACGTACACTTTTTTTTTTTTTTTTTTTTTTATCATATGCCGTTTGCTATTACGATACCCGTATGATGTGGGCCACTTCTTCTTCTGGTGTCTGATTCTGCTCCTGGTGCTCCTACAAACAAGCAAGGAGGGTTGTTTAAGAAGTTGGATAAATTATTACACAAAGACACACATCTTTTATTGGTTTCTTTTACTAGTTAACATGAACATACCCTACATGGACAAAAGTTTATGGACACTTGACCATCAGACTTATAGAGCTTCTTCTTTAAGTTGCTGCCACAAACAGTTGTGCAGAATGTCTTCCTCTGCTGCTGGGTTAAAATTTCCCTTCACTAGAACTAAGAGGCTCAAACCTGTTCTATCAAGACGGCCCCGCCTGCTCCATGAAGACATGCCTTGCCAAGGTTGGAGTGGGAGAACGTGAGTCGCTTGCACACAGCACTGACCTCAACCCCACAGAACACGTTTGGAATGAACTAGAATGCCAACTAGGTGGCCCCACCTGCCCTCAGTCCCTGACCTTAATAATGCTCTTGTAGATAAAGGATAACAAATCCCCCACAGCCCACACTCCAAGTGGTCTTTAGTGGAGAGCCTTCCCAGAGAAGAGGGATTTATTATAAGGGCAGAGACAAAACCTGGAGTCCTATGATCAAGAAACACATACCAGTCTTATGGTCAAGTGTCCATAAACTTTTAGTGTACTGTTATGAAAGCACAACAAAGTATAAAAGAAGTTCAGGTACACACATTAGTAATTATCAGGCTACATAACTGTACATAATGTTTTATACGTATGGGATAATATTTTTAGAAATCTTTACAGAGGGAATAGAAATGATTAACTGATAAAGATTTTAATCTCCGTATGAACAATTCTGCAGCCTGTGGTTGAGAACATATATATTTATAATAAAAAGGATAAATGAAAGGATGATATAACGGGAAACAAGACAATGGAACAAAAAGGAAAAGTGAATGTTTCACACAATGCCAATAAAGTTGTGGCAGCAAGCAGTTTACATTTTACTGTTCTGAGTGATTTATTCAAAAAGGGTAAAATCACAACACATGGCAACAAAGAAGCAGGGTGTAAGCATTACAAACAACAACAACAAAAAAAAAAAAAATAGGCAGAAAATGAACAAAGAATGCAGCATGTGATGGATAAATCAGACAGAAAGAAAGTAACACTCCATTCTCTGCTCCTAAGCATCAGGTCACATGATCACACACCAACAAAATAGCTGAGTAAGCATTTAGGTATGATTACATTTTAAATAGCATAACAGATTAAACTTTTTGTGTAACACCAACGCAAATAGTTTGGACTTGCAGAGGTTTTTTTCCCTCCCCTGCATGAACATTTGAACAATATGACAACTATCTGTACACCATAATGAAAAGCACAGACAAAAAGAATGACACATTTGAATAAAGTGTGCCCTTGGCTGCTAGCGAGCTGACTCGAATCCCATTTCAAAAGTATGTACAAAAACTCTGCAGACTTCAGCTCAACAACTTTGACTTTTAGTGAAATCTGATGTTAAATGCTGATGAAGTAGCATTTTAGGGGTAAAAAAAAAAAATACAACAACAACAACAACAACAACAAAAACCATGCTTCAGCAAAGCAAGAAGAACCGAGGTCATGGCAATGAGTGCATAAGCAAAGGAAGAGCAGTGCTCAGCAGCCAATAACAGCACAAGACGACAGCTAAGCGAGAGGGACGCTTTGCGTAGGTAGCCAGTGTGAGCTTGTGATTTCAACAGATCTGTTGAAGTCTTCATGTTTGACTCCGGTCTGTTCCTGCGGTCTCACCTGCATGGCGAGAGCCATTTCTTCTTTATCCTTTGGTGAAAAGAAACGGCCGCCATCGCCCCGCTTTCTTTGCATGGCGTGCTTGTGCCGTGACTCGTGTAGGTATTTCTGCAGAAATCAGAGTAAGAATTAGATCGAACAGGCTTGGGTTTATCCAAGCCATGCTTGTTTATTAGTCAGCCTGGCATCTGTCACTCACCCTCCTCTCTTTAGGAATCTTGCCCTCCGCCTCCAGTTTAGCACGGGCTTGTCTTCTTTTCAGGATGCGGTGGTATTGTTTGGCATTGACATAGAGTGGCTCCTCCTCCAGCATCTCAGCACCGGGCAGAGGGATTCGTTGGATGGTGGGTACTGTGCCTCCTCCACCAGGCACCATCTGACACACATGCCCAAATGGGCCAAAAACATGTTACTGTAATCCAGTACCAAGAAACAGGATCTGCAATTTTGGCAAGGTTGAGGAAGCACCACCTTGTGACGATGACACCCATAGTACACACAGTAAACATATTATGCAGACATATCACAAAATTTGAGCTCGAATCACACCCATACAGGGCAGGGTGAACGTTAACATTGTTATAGAATAAAATTTTATGAAATTAGTAAAGTGAGGAATAAAACATGTATTTCAGCACTTACCATGACCATACCTCCTGCACTGACCACATTGCCAGACACTGGCAGCGTGACCGTCACTGTGCCTTGCCCACTGTTGGTGGTAGAAGTGTTGCCGCCCCCTGCTGCCTGAACGATCTGTGTCCCAGAAAGTGTGCCTGCAGGGATTGTGATCATTCCTGAGGAGTTACAGGTAAACATCAGTGTTAAAAGTCAAAGTACAAATCTCTAATTTAATTTTATTATTTTAGTATCCAGCCAGGCAGCATAGCATGACAATTAGTCAAAGAAACAATAGGCTTTAACATTTTTTAAAGATCACAAAATCCCCATGTACATGTACTGCCTGTCCAAAAAAGTTGCTGTTTGAATTGAAAGAAGCAAATACCTACAGATCATTACTGCGATGATAAATATGTTTCGGATGCTAACAATTCTTTTGGTGCTCACTGATGCAGTGAGTAGCTTCTCATTTCTGAATCGACCATACCACACGAGCTATCCCATGATTGTGGAAAAGACGTTACTACATTCATTAAACTTGTCAAAACATTGACACAGTGAATGTGCACCATAATCAAAGTTAAAGGCATGAGTGTGAGACCTTTTTTTCGGCCAGGCAGTAAGCACCAAACAGCCATAACATTACCATAACACTACCTGACTGGTCTGCACCAAGACAGTGCCCCATATGCAACAAGCTGAAATGCACTGAATGTTCTGACGATTTTTTTTCATATGCAGTTTTATCACTTTTAGCAATTTGTACTATAATAGAGAAATGTGGTGTGTGTGTGTGTGTGTGTGTGTGTGTGTGTGTTTGGGGTGAGGGGTGGGTGGTGTTTGAGCAAGCTACTCTTACACAAACTGCTAAAACTGTTACTGAAAATGTAGAAAGGTGTCAGAATAAAGTGCATTTTAGCTTGCTGTGTATGGGGCTGACTAGTCACAGCCTACTGAATGGTGTTAAAGTTATGACTGATCAGCATATCCACAAATACCCCCATAAAATGCTGCCCTCATGTTTTGTAGTATGCTCGTTTATATTTTCTGAGATCTTTATTGTGAATATTTGCAGAAACAGTTAAATCTAAACTGAGAAGCAAAAAACGGTCGACATAAGTTTCACCACCCAAGTGGAACAATGCTGCAGTTGAGGACCAACACCAGGCTAATAATACAACAGAGTGGAGACTAAGAAAAGCAGAGGTATAAGATCAGGAATACAAATATAGTATTTGTCCAAATTACTGTTTGACCCAACAGCTTGTCCAATGTAACCTTTTTTACAAGCAGAGTAAAAGAAATAATAATAAATAAATAAATAGAAAAAACCTGAAGAGCAAAGTGCCACAGGCTTATTAACATTAAATAGTTCAATTTTAACTGATTTATAAAAATTGTTTAACAGTTATTAAATGAAATTCAATTCTGACAATTAGGACACAGAGAGAGGGGGGGGGGTAGAGTGAGAGAGAAAGAGAGAGAGGAGGAGTGGGAGAGAAAAAGAGAGAGAGAGAGAAGTGATAGAGAGAGAGAGAGAAGTGATGGAGAGAGAAAGTGAGTGAGAGAGATAGAGAAAGAGAATGATAGCGAGAGAGGAGTGATGGGGGGGTGGGGGGGCGGCATACCCTGTTGTAGCACAGTGCCATCTGCATTCACAGGCTGGTACACGATGGTCTGGCCTTCAGCCGTCTGAGCAACCTGCTGGCCCTGTACAGTAATCTGCTGACCCTATCTCACACACACACACACACACACACACACACACACACACACACACACACACACAATGAACAAATAATCCATCTGTTGATGAGCAGTTAGTCATAAATAAAACATTAGGTCATGAAGTTACACTGTAAGAAGAAAACGTGTGTCTGACCTGGTTCTGTCCTGCAGTAATGGCAGTCTGGGGTTGCTGAATGATGATCTGCTGGGCCTGTCCCTGCTGCCCCTGCAGCTGCAACGTCTGTCCCCCCTGCAGCTGGATCTGCCCTGGCTGCACCAATTGGATCTAAAACCCAACAAAAACGAAGCAGGAGATGCCAGAGCAGTCGGGTTATGAAATCCAGTAACTGTCCTTTGATATGTTTAATAGATATATTCTAGTTCAGTTTCTGTTTGTGTTCCTACCTGCTGCAACCCCTGAGCTCCAGAGACGGGCACCTGCATGATGGTCTGGCCCTGGCCTCCAGACATAGCCTGCACCATGATGGGCTGTCCAGAGGTGGTGATCAGCTGACCTCCACTCACCTGCACCATAAGCGGCTGGCCTTGGACCTACACACAGCCACAAGCCACAATCAGTTTGGTGCTGAGCTGCAAACACAGCCACAAGTAAACAAGAGGGGATGTTTGCATGCATTTAACAAGACAAGACATTTAGGCTGTTCAAATGATGCACCATTGAGGTTCACAACCCTGGTCCTGGAGTGTCCTGCAAATTGTTTTGTTTTGTCCTGATCTAAAGAAGCAGGTGAAGTAGTGGGCGGAGTATTCAACCAGGAAATACACCAAAATATACAGTACTTCAGGACCAGAGGAGGGAAGCATTCATTTATCATAGCAGCTATGCTAAGTTAGCAATTTAAGTAAACATGGTAGTGACGGACCAGTTTAAGACACAAGCGAGGCAGGGCACGAGTTACTGAATGAAGGACTGCACTGTTCACATGTTTGGAACAAACATGGCCAATAGTAGAGCATGCTGAATCCTGAGGAAGCATTAGTGGTCCATTCAACACAACTTAGCTGTCAAAGTTACAACATTCTACTCATACACAGCATTCGGACAATATGGATTCACTCAGTAGATCAAGCATCATGCAACGTAGTGACAACATAAAAATGCTCATCAGTGATGAGAGAAGAGGCCCTCCAAGGTCCTCCGTTTGGTCCATTTGCTGAATATGACTCTCTATTTTACAGACGTCCAACGTAAGCAATGTATCGTGCAAAATTTTAAAAACAGGTCAAGGCTGAGTTTCCGGATGCATTGTGTTTTTTTTAAGTAAGTAATAAAATACCACGAGGTATACAGTTATAGGAAAACAATCAAGGACAAAAACTAGTGCAATGCTTTAAAAATAAAAAATAAATAAAACAATAAATACAAAATTTATTAATCAGAAATGAATTAATTATTTGGTTGACTACTCTTAAATTCACCTTTATTTATTTATTAGACAAAAGCACAAGAAAAAACAATTTCTTTTCCCCCTCATGTTAAAACATGACAATGACGGCATCGGCAGCTCCAAGTGACCGTGACAAACCATGAGTGTCTGTCATTTAGTCAAGCATTCAATCAGATTGATTCATCCATGTGTAGTACTGTGTGTACTAATAACGTTCACCGTTGTAGAATGGCTGTAAATCAAGCCATTCCTTCCTTAATGTATGCCAGGTGTGTCAAACTCATTTTCACTGAGGGCCACATCACTAAATTTATAAGTCATTGAGGAACAGAAAATCCCTGAACATCTTTTCAAAAAGATCACAGGTGTCAAATTGAGGTCCACGGACCAGATCCAGCACGCCCACTCATTTTACGTGGCCCACGAGCGCTTTTAAAGAATATGATTGTCGTACATTCTGTATCAACCATTACCGAGAGACGTCACTCATCATCCTTCTAGTAGGTGGCAGCAACCTATTTCAAATAAACAGCATTCATGACTCAGAGATTTCATTTCGTGCCCTTTTTGAAATGGATGTTCAGTGATTATTCGGCCCTTGGTGACCTAGAAATTTTGTGATGTGGTCTTTGATGAAAATGAGTTTAACACCCTAGACTAGGTATTTGTCCACTTTACTTTCCTGACATTAGCTTGCAAGTCATGAATGGCTAGCTGTTTTCTTTAAATAGGTGGCCACCTAGTGGAGGGATGATGAATTCTGTTTTATGGTAATGGTTGGTGCATGGAATGTACTCATCGTACTCTTTACGAACTCTCACGGGCCACATAAAGGTCAGATTTGGCACCGTGGGCCTTGGGTTCGACACCCGTGACGTATATGATCTGCGACTGCAACTGCGATGAACTGCCATTCTTTCATGACCTCTTTTCTTCTTTCCACCGTTGAAAATATTGGGATTGAATAAAATAAAATAATTAACACGTGTCACGTTACAATTCAAAAAACCAAGATTCCTCAGTGGCGGAAAACAGACTGCTAGCACTGACACTGGAGACTTCCATACATTTCATATAACTAAACATTTCTCTTTGTTCAATAACATGTTTTTAATCTGTGTACAATGAGGAGCATCCACCATACAGGACCTCGTCAGATATTGTAATAGAAACAAAGTACTAGATTTATATCAACGCACTTATTCTATCATTAGCATTTCAGTCGGCGTCACTGTCAGAGTTGCTGTTAGAGCAAATTAATAACCTCTCCCGAACAATACTGCGATGGTAGAAATAAAAACAAAATCAACACAAATCAAGGTTTTGCAGTATCATAATTAGAAATGCATGACCATGGAAACTGGAGCTTGATCCATTACACACAGTGGTGAGGCATGCTGGTCAACGCACAGCAACAGACACAAGCTGCATGCAACAAGTAAAAAAAAAAATTACGATCTCGGTGTTCTTACAACTACCTGGAGCGTCTGCACTTGCTGAGCGGCTGCTGTGGCGACAGGCGCTTCGGTCTGCAGCTGTACAGCTGTGACTGTGCCTTGCGCCTGTGAATAAGCCCATATAACCAGATTCACTCCTGATTTACCTCTACAGCTTTTCTGGGGGTCTGCAAGCTAGTGTTAGCCTGGTGAAAGGGTATACTAGTGGATTACAGTACTGAATGCGGGATAAATAAATAAATAAATAAAACCATTACACAAATTAATGATGAACACTCACTCAAAACTTTATTAAGAGTGCTATAGTAATACTGTGTAGGGCCACTCTTCACCTTTAAACAGCCTCAAATCTCAGTGGAACGAACTCCACAAGATTTTGGAAAGATTCCTGTGAGAACGTGTGTTTGGTCCATGTTGACATAATTGAATTCCACAACACCTGTACATTGTTGTTACTGGGACTTTAGTGATAGGGAAAGGCACTAAAGAACATCGACGTCATTGCCATTTTCATGAAGCCATACAGAGACGGGGCGGCACGATGGCACAGTGGTCAGCATATCCGCCTCACAGCAAGAGGGGCCTGGGTTCGATTCCCGGGCTCGGGCGTTTCTGTGTCACATTTGCATGTTCTCCCCGTGCTTGTATGGGTTTCCTCCGGGTACTCCGGTTTTCTCCAACAGTCTAAAAACATACACAGTATGCTAATTGGCTGTTCCTTGGTGTGAGTGTAAATGGCTGTGTGTGTTGGCCCTGCGATGGCCTGGCGAGGTGTTCAGGGTGTACATCCCACCTATGACCAGAGTCAGCTGAGATGGGCGCCAGTCTCCCCGTGACCCTAATTAGCACTAGAAAATGAATAAATGAATGAATTTTGTCGTGCTGGAAGTAGCCAATAAAGGATAAGTAAAGGCAGGCTGGGTTCAGGGATTCCTGCATTTGGCACCAAATTCTGACCATATCATCTACATTCCTCAGCAGAAACTGAGATTCATTTCATCCGACCAGGCTGATTTTGTCCGGTTTTGACGGTGCTTGCACCCTCTACAGTCTCAGTCAAGCCGTTCTTGTCAAGCCTTCCTGTCTGTCAAACCAACCTGATGTGGTCTCCGGCTGTTGTAGCCCATGTGCTTCCTGAGTTGCTTTTTTTTCCCTGCTCACCACAATGTAGAGTGGCAATCTGAATTACTCTAGCCTGTCTGCATGGTCTCTCATCAATAAGGCTCACATGTGGAGAGAAAAAAATTAATAAATTCTCAAAGTAGCCCGTCTAACAACAGCAATCAAGTCACGGTCAAAACCACCAACCCACCCCAACCCCCCATTCTGATAGCTGATATGAATATTACCCAAAGCTGTGCTGATTAGAGAATTGCATGAATGTGTAGGGCTGCAGAAGTGCATGTCGTGCATATTGAGCTAATGCACCCAACACCCTAATCTATGCACAGTTCCCCTAATGGACAAAGTGAAAACCGAAAGTCAATATAAACCTCTTAGGGCTGGAACATACTTTACCCTCAAAACACTTCTGTGCACGCATGACTGCCACGTGCTCCCAAGACTGCTTAACTCTACTAGTGCAGTGGAGACACACTGAACAGCTCACCAGACCACTGCAGGGCCAACACACACCGCCATTCATAATAACACTCCCACCTAGGGGGCAAACTGGAACAGTAACTTACCCTGATGTGCATGTAATTTGACCGGAGTGCCCGGAGGAAAGATTTGCAAGCACGGGGAGGACATAACTCCACGCTGAAACGTCCTCACCGAGCCTGGGACTTGGATCTGGAGCCTTCTTGCTAACCACTACATCTTCATATTCATTTTGCATTGACATTAGATATTATAGAGAGGGATGTGAGACGTGCATACCTGCAGTTTGAGTTTGTGTATAACAGGTGTATAACAACCATTCAACTGACTTTATACAATTTATCTGGCCATTTTCCCTTCGCGCCCTGCAGTCCGCTTACCTGCTGCTGGATCTGTCCATTGGCTGATTGGACGACTATCTGCTCGCCACTGCTTGTGGAGGTGTACTGCTCCATCTTCTTCACCAATCTGCAACAGAACAAGCAGTTTATTAATGAATTTTACAAATATCGACATCAGACCAATCACAGTGAAGGCATTCTCTGTTATATAACCCACAGTGTGGACCAATGACATCAGGATCTGACCTCAGTGTAAATTACAGCTGCAACTTAATTATAGTTTATAAAATAAAAGTCCCTACAGAGCGGTAAGAGCAGCAAAAATTCATGCTGTAATGTGTTTCTCTCACTGTAATTTTAAAGTAAACATTTTAAAACTTTTTCCTTTCTTGTTTTCAATAAAGAAATAAATTATATTAGGTACAAGAGAAAGCAAAAAAAACAAAAAAACAAAAACAAACCTAACTGATTGCTTGTTGCATTTATGTTTTTGTATCCGGTGTAAATATATATTAGTAATTTTAAATTGCTAACTGCTTAGCATCTTCACTAGCTACCAATTAAGCCGAAACTAGACGGAGACAGTAAGAGTGTGTTTATAAACATAACAAAGGATTTCGAGCAACGTTGCTTTCTTTGTCATGTGTGAGAGCCCTTCACACCACCGCGCTCTCTAACACACCGTCCTCCATTTTATCCTTGTTTACATCGCCGCCGTGTCGTTTCTTATTCCCCACTTTACCGATTTGATTTCTGTATTTATGCCGCGTTAGTAATTTGGTTGGTCAGTGACAAACCAATCGGTGTAAGTGAGACACCATTCCTCTGGAGCCGCACTCTCTTTACCGTTTCTCAGCTGTCCGGTTCCCTCCTGATTGGCTCCAGTACAGAGCTCAAAAACCCAATCACCACAGCTTGCTGACAAAATGGCGCAAATGAACAACGCCGAGAAGAAATGTTTGATGTTTTCCACCCGCATTCCATCAAATCCCGCCTTCTAGGCCATGATTGGTTGGCCTCCGGATGGGTGGATGTGTATGTCTGGTTTGCTTATAAGAGTAGATACCTGTTTAATCAATTTAACAAGAAATAATAACAACATATTATTAATTACACCCATTTCACAAGGATCATAACAGAATAAAAAAAATTATGACATTACCAGTAAATCAAATTTTTTTACAAATATTTACTGAATATTTAAAAAACTACAGCAATTACATTGTTATTATTATTATTATTATTATTATTATTATTATTATCATTATTATTATTATTATACTCTATCTCCAAGCCTTGTTGGGCATTATTTTATGTTGATGGGTTGCAACTTGCGGTGGCATAACGGTTAGCACATCCACCTCTCAGTAAGAAGGTCCTGGGTTTGATTCCTGGGTTCAGATGTCTCTGTGTGAAGTTTGCATGTTTTCCCCGTGCTTGAATGGGTTTCCTTTGGGTACTCCGGTTTCCTCCCACAGTCCAAAGACATGCACATTAGTCTGATTGGCTGCACCAAATTGCCCCATTTGATGTGGGTGTTTGTGTGTATGTTGGCCCTAAGATGATCTGGTAAGCTGTTCAGGGTGTACCCCGTCTTCACCCAGTGTTGGCTAAGAAAAGCTCCAGCCTCCCCACGACAATAATAGTAGAATTAAGCGGTTTGGCAAATTAGTGAGTGACTAAGTGTGAGATATGAGAGTTGAAACTTGCCCTTTTCAATATGGCGGACGCGATGAGCGCTTGAGACGCATGAGAAGCACTTCCGGTTCACTTTACATCGCCTCAAACATGGAGATGCGGTGATAGAAGAGTTTATTCACGAGTGTGTTTTTTTAACTGACTACAAACAGCAAGTATTTTTTAAAATACAGGGTTCTGTTATTTTAAGACATTTCGGTAAGTTGGTTGTTTTGTGTCTTTAAAACTTGTATCTAGTTACCGAATCTAATGTTGTAGCTACAGCATGAAAATGTACTGTGTTTAAACTAAGCATAATAAAAGTCCCTGAATTGTTTGTTTATATTTCTGTTGTGTATAATACTGTATAACTAAGCCTTTTAAATCATATGGATATGGGAATATGTATATTCGTTGATTTATTGTGTTTGTTTTGTTAATACAGGTCTCCATCTATTTGTACGTCAGGATGTTGAATCCTCTCAGCCTGGTCGGCTCGGTGGCAGAGAAGATGGCTTTTCTTCCACTACTGATTGGTCGCCATGCCAGTCGTAGTGCCAGGGGCTGGACGGGTTCTGCTACTTCCACTCATTCCCTGTCAGGAAACAGCAGGACAGAGCAGCGTGATATTTCAGAGGATGACCTTGACATGGATGAAGTGGAATCTAAACTGCAGGCTCTTGTGAAGTGAGCATTGGGGTGGGAACCACAGGGGTCATTCAGAGGTCATAGGGCATCAGTGTAAGGTCTCACCAACATCAAATCAGCTGCTGTCAACAAATGCTGCGTTGGGCTTCTACACCTGAGCCTAGTGCTCATCAGGCTATACCCATCCCCGGTTTCTGTAGCGTGAAGCCACTAGGAGTTCAACTCCTCCTGGATGGGACGCTTCCCAGTATTTTTACTGGTACACTGCTGGGTGGACAGAGGTCTGGGTTAAGACCTCGTCCAGGGATCTTAGCACGGTGGGGGTCCAGCAGGGATTCGAACCCATGATCTCTCAATTGTGAGCCTGGCACTCTAACCGCTACGCCACCGGCCCCACGATATATATATATATATATATATGGTATGTGGGGAAAAATTAAAGGACTACAGTTTTATCCCAACAAGCCTGTTTCATTCCCCCTCATGGGTGAATAATTGTAATTATTTGACTCATTCTGTCTCTTTCTCAAACTCTTCTCTGCTATCTGTTCATTGTGCAGAGAGGCAAGGAAAAGTGAGAAATCTGCCAAATTTCACAAGATCAGGCGGAAACTGAGCAACTCTGGGGCCCCAGAAAGAAGATTAAGTTGGGACGCCATACAGCAGATCAGGTACAGTAGGAGTTCTCTGTAGAAATGTGTGCACCCGTTCTGTCTGTCAGACCCCCACCATTCATGCCCGAGAAACAGTAACTCAGACCAGAGGAATGGTAAATGATGGACGTCTATTGAGTGTGGGGGTGTTAATGTAAACTGAGTAGAATACAGTGTTCCCTCTTTCAAGTAACTGAACATTACGTTTGTGTTGTAAAATGAGACACTGGGAAAGTTCGTCTGACCCCGCTGTTCATGAATTGCTGCGAATCAATCACTCACTCATTTGCTGATCTGCTTAATCCGACTACTAGGGTCACAGGACAGTTGAACAGTACACCCTGAACAGCTCGCTAGAGCATCGCAGGGCAACACACAGACATTCATACTTGCATCCACATCTACAGGCAATTTGGAACAGCCACGTAGCTTAATGTGCATGTCTTTGGACTGTGGGAGGAAACCGGAATAGCCTGAGGAAACCCACTCAAGCATGGGGAGAACATGCAAACTCCACACAGCCCAGGACTTGAACCCGGGACCGTCTTGCTGAAAGGCAGACGTGCTAACCACTACGCCACCGTGCTGCTCTTATGCAAGTCAAATATAGTATCCGTGTTATTTAATCATTTTGCCTCGGTTATTAAAAAAAAAAAAAACATTATGTAAAAAGACTGTGCTGTGATAAGGATATCTCAATACATGGTGGAACAGCAGCTGTCTCCTGCTGCACAGCGAACTTAAGGGCTTCAAGAGTTTGGGGTCGATGAGTACACACTCGTGATTTAAGGTAGCCCTACAGAGGCGAGATCAGGGAACGGGCCGGCCACTTAACATCTCCACACAGCGCGATGACCCAATCCAGAAACATTTCCCTCAGCACTTCCCATGACCTTTGAGCTGTGTGTGCTGGTTTTTTTGGGAAGTTTACTGGGTTACCATAATCCTTGTGGTACATGAAGGATATTTGCCTCTGTGTTACACATTTGGTGTAAGCTGTCCACTCAAAATGGTTGAAATATGTCCTGGGTTTATATTGTGAACGTCAGATGAATGTTGAATACGGTCTAGCAGTTCACTCCCAGGCCATGTGTTGCAGTGCTGCTGCCAGTGAGTGTAAATTCTAAATGTTGTCAGTGGAAGTACAAAGAGCTGCACTAGTACAATCTCTCGTAACTCATACACACAACAAACACTAACAAGTATAACCTGAATGGAGTGAAATCATATTTAGCTCTTTAAATATTTGCAGAGGTCTCAGTGCAGTGACCTCATAGCTGGCTCCAGGCATGATCAAGTGTGATGTCATGACACAGAAAGTGCCACAATTTGATTGAGTTGTTGGATAGGTAAATCAGTATATCAATAAAAGGTGTAAATGCTAAGATTATGGCTTTAAGAAGGCATTTATTAGAAGGAGGTTTCAGAGGCAGGGCTTTGTTAAAAGCTGTAAATTTGGGTTTTCGGCAGACAGATGGTTTGCTTGGTGACATGACATGCTTTAGTTTTTGTCTTTTTACCTTCAACAAAGTGGGGAAAAAAGAATTATCTTAATAAAATATGGAAAGCTATTATAGTATTAGTTATGGTAGGTGATTCTTTAGCAATAAGATAAATTATTAGCTTCTCTAAAATTGTGCTGGTATTAGAGGATCTAACTGTTAAGGACCACTAGATGAAACTGGCTTTTGATTCTGAATATATGGTATAAAGAGGCAGTTTGGTGGTGTAGTGGTCCTGGTCAAGTTTTCCCTGTGATTGCAAGAGTTTCCTCCAGGTACTTGCCACGGTTTCTTCCCACAGTCCAAAGACTGGATATTAGGCTAATTGGCTGTGTCAAATTGCCCCTAGGTGTGAATGGTTGTGTGTGTGTTCGCAGTGCGATGGTATGGCGAGCTGTTCAGGGTGTACCCTTCCTTTGCTCAGTGTGAGTTGAGATAGGCACCAGCCTCCCCGCAACCCTAATAGGGTTAAACAGTTAAGCAAATTAATAATAAATGAATATATGATATAATAGAAAGGTTTTCCTTTGAGCTACTGGCCTAAATATCTGTTTTCAGGTACCTAAAGCAGGAGTCACCAGAAGAGTGGACACTACAGAGATTAGCGCAGGGTTTTTCCGTTAGCACTGATGTCATCTACCGAGTCCTCCGCAGCAAGTTCACTCCACCTACAGAGAGGAGGCTTAAACAGGATGCCAAAGTGTTAACCACAGTCAGACAGCTTTCCCTCGAGGACGGTGAAATGAAGCCAACACAAAAGGGCCAATCAAAGCTGCCTTCACCCTCCAGCACTGGACCTCCAGCCCTGATTTCCTCTGGGAACACAAGTACAGTCAGTGCCCTGACCAGTGGATCTCTGACACCTGCTGAGTGGGCGACAGGACTGGTTCCAATTACTAATGTTCCATCACTTTCATTAGGAACAGCCCAGGTGCCACCGGTGGCTCGGGGGACAGTGCAGGAGCGGCCTGCTGCCAGGCAGGAGCCTACAGATGTTGCAGACCGAGGTGTAGGAGTAGAGGATGAAGAAGACGAGTGGGATGGAATGGTTTTCACAGATGAAAGACTAGAAGAACTTATTCACACACTGCAGGAAAAACCAAGTGCAGTGGAACAAAAGGGCAGCGAGTTTTATGACAGTGACGGCAAGTTCTTATACAGGATCTGATCAAATTGTTACTGAATAAAACTGACAGTGTGTTGGCAATAATACAAATATGAACCGGTGTGTGAACTTGTGTGTGTGTGTGTGTGTGTGTGTGTATAAAATGCCGATGTAAGTAAAACAGGTAACTAAAGGAGGTGTCAGAGGAATAAAAATAGACAAATGGGGGTGGATCAATTTATTTCAGAATATACACAGCAAAAATGGCCAATACAAAGGTAATGCAGTTTTATATTTACAAATCAAGCTTCACTTTATTTACATCGATTATCAAAAGCAAGAAAATGATTACAACCCACAAAATATTGTTACTTCAAGTAGGAAACCGAGGGAGTCTTTGTGCTGCAGCCGTCGACTTAAACCTTTAACCCCCGAATGCCACCCGGATGTGCTGTGTCCTATTTGCTACGATAGCATGCATAGTACAGGATTAAAAGGAACTCTAAACAACAATAAAGAAAAGATGCATATATTATTTTAAACCCCCAAAAAATCACAAACTTTTAAACTCCAGTTGTTTGTAATGAATCAGATCAAACACAACTTCTTGAGTATTCTTCAGGTTTCACACATGATCCATACGAAGAGAAATCCAGGGACATAGTGATCAGTTCCAACACCTCTGACTACACAGTAAATTATTAAATACACAATCTGCCTCCTTACTGTTAATTATTGAACAAAATGGGCGTAATGGTTCTTTCTGAAGGCACAAACACACCTTCATGTTAGGCACTTGAATGAACATGTACACCGATATTACTTCTCATAAAATCTATAACTGGGAAATAGCTCATACATATGTATGTGTATAAGAAGCAAGGGTAGGTTCTTTATCTGTGCTTTGTAAATATTAAAGAGAAGAATGACATCCAAGCAGTAAGCAGTAATAAGGGTGGGCTGAAAACTTCATAGGCAGAATAAGAGGCAGTCGAGTGCTTCTATACCAAGTGGATCCAATCACTGCAACACCAATGGAAGTAGTGTGTAGACTACAGGGGCGACTAGGTTGAAAAATAAACCACATGTGGGCAGATTCATTTATTTTCTATGCCATCGCAGGTTCATCCTTTTACATTTAAAGCCTTTTCATAGGGTCACTAAGAAGTCAGGAGGTGATGGAACTTTTATTACACTGAAGATCTCTTTAAAATCTAAAATCTGCCAAAACAAACACTGGGAAACAAGATGTCAAAACACAGGACTGCAAAAGGCATCACAGGTTCCACTGATTTGAATATTCAAACTTAAAAAAGAGAAAATTGTGAAAGCTTTAGCCTGCGAGAGGTATTACCTAATTCTCGGGTTAAACACAATGGGGCAGGTCTGTGATCACTGACGTCACGTCTCACAATCAACTTATCATGAAAACGTATTGCTTAACTCTTGGAATTACTGGTCACTTCACCTGAGCTTACAAACTGGACATGTGAAATTACATTATTATACAGTATGTGTGCTACCTTTACGTGTAACTATGAGTTTCCTTCATATTTACCCTGATATTGACATTTCAATCATTTAAACTCCTATCGGATTGTAAGGAGGGCTTCAGAAAGTCATGTCTGTGCTCTTTACTGGATTTTTTTTTTTTACAAAAGCAGCCGTTAGCATCGAGTTACTGTTTTAAATTTCACAGTGCAAAAAACTGCAGTGCATCACAAAACCTCAGAAAATTCTTCTCTTCTACAAAACTAACAGTCAACTATAAATTTGTATCAGGACACATACAGTACAGTTAAAGATACAACCACAACATTCCTTTACACTTTCCATGTTTCAGCGGTTCCCTTCCACTAAGTAAAATAAGTTAACCTTCTAAATGACGGTCTATAATCTATACAGCCACATGGAGTATTATAATAACCGTCTACACAGTAGCATTATTTCAGGTATACTATATAATCCTTTCTCCATTTTTGAGAAACTGAGAAAAGTATGGCCTATGAGTATGCTGATACGTGCAGACGCACTGTACCTATGCATTGTATTGCTTTCAGATAAAAGGTGATTACACTGGATAACCCTTTATTTTTAATAGGATTGTATAACAGAGTTGGGGGGAAATGCATCTAATATCAAAAATATATCTAATATCACAGTCATTTTTTATGCTTCTGTCAAATCCCGAGGCGAAATGTTCCACTGTTATCTCCGATCTTCATACACTCCTTTCCGTCACACTTATTTGGAACTTCATATATTACTAAAGAAGGTGAAGTGTTCTGTATAAGAGTTAAGTGCCATGACAAGAATCCTGTTGTTAACTCTGAGATAGTGTCGTCCTATAAAGCTTGCTCCCTAGGTGAGATAATATCGAAGCTCAGGTCATTTAACCACTGGCTGCACAGATTAATTTACTGTATAAGATGCTTTGAGAGCAAAAAACTGCAATTCACTCCTACTAAAGAAGCAGGAACTAGAGCGGAGATATTCGAGGCTTGAAGACACTCGAGGTGGGGTTGTGCTTTAGAGCAGGAATAGAAACAGCAGCAGGGATGCCCGGAGCATTAAAGGAAACACAGGGCTCCCAGTAACTGCTGGTGCTGAGTCACTGCTGTTATTCCAGAAGGTCCTGGAAAAAAAGAAAATAGAAAAAAAAAACGTTTAGATGATTTTCAATTCATCCTGGAATGCATTGAATGGAAGTGAAAAAACACAAAGTCTTCTAAGCAACCCTGAAAACACTGCTTTGCATATCATGGTGATACTACTAACCCATAGATGCTATCATTGCTAAAGAGAAAATCCTAGCAGGCAGAAAACATACCCCTCGCACATAACAGAGAACAAGATGGCTACTATTTTTTTTCCAGCATGCAAATAGTGCGGAAAATGACCAGTATGACCAATATTCTCTCTTTTACCCAATTGCCGATCCGCTTAATCCGACTGCTAGGGGTGATGGTGCAGCACACCCTGAAATGCCTGCCACAGCATCATAGGCCAACACACACAACCACTCACACTCATCTAGAGGCAATTTGGAACAGCCAACTAGCCTAATGTGCAGGTTTTTGGACTGTGGGAGGAAACCAGAGTACCCAGAGGAAACTCATGCAAGTATGGGGAGAACATGCAAACTCAACACAGCCCAGGACTCGAACCCAAAACCTATTTTCTGTGAGGAGGATGTGCTAATCATTATGCCACCGTGCCACCCTGAACAAAACTTAAGCATCCAATGAGCATTCGATTTTCTACATATCAAAAAGATCATGATCCCTCCCACTTGGTTCATGAGATGGAGGCTTATGGCTTCACAGGTCACCGAGATAAAGTGGTCACAACGAAAAAGTAACTGCTACCGGAAACAAATGCACGTCTTTCACATTCCACATCCTTCACATTTCATTTCATGCAGGCTGAATTTGATACCTTTCATTCATTCATCTTCTGAACCGCTTATTCCTACTTAGGGTCGCGGGGAGGCTGGCGCCCATCTCAGCTGACTCTG
>JAOUQZ010000030.1:5316441-5332132 GCA_028564935.1 Neosilurus hyrtlii
CCCGAGCTGGGAATCGAACCCAGGACCTTCTTGCTGTGAGGCGGACGTGCTAACCACTGCGCCACCGTGCCGCCCTGAATTTGATACCAGCTTAATTTAATTGCTTGCTTTACTAAAGAAGTATCATTGGAGTCAAATTCCTAAATGCTATAGCTAAACTGTATATTTAGCACCATTAACACTAGAGCATTGTCCATTGTGGGTGACTGTCACTATACCTCATCCGAGTCCTCATGGAAGGTGGCCTTGTTGTGTCTGGTCACGTTCGTATCCAACGGCTCGTCCAGACCCTCTATTCCATTAGCCTCAGCATTGTGCTGCAGGACCGAGTATCTGTGCACCAGGAATCTGCAAACCACAGCAAATTTTTCATTATTCAATTATAATTGTTCACTACTTCATCATTACTCCTCCTTGCACGGCAGGCTTTATTAAGACAAAAAAGATCAAGCATGAAAGTTCACAGACCTTCCACCACAGACGTATTTCTTCACGAAAATAACCCCAGCTACACAACTGATCAGCATGACCGCGATGACCAGCACAATAATAAGGGCGGTGTGGCGGGGCTTGTCTACTTCCTGAGTCTAACAACAATGTTAGATTATTAACATTTTCAGGGTGATTCACTTCATTATATCTCTGATCAGTGGCAGTTTTTTAGTGCTTTCACCTGCAGTTGTGGATCCAGTAGATCACTCACACACTTCTTTCTCATATCGATCTCTTTTCGTTCAGGGTTCACGCCACCCTCGCACTTATCTCCTGGAATCTTCCGATACCTGATGACAGAAGGAGCTATTACTGCAATACAGTAAATCATGTAGGTTTTTCCACCAACACTTTAGATGTCAATTCTGTCCACCAATAAATAATATGCTACATGTGATAAAATAATATTCATTCATTCAGTGGCCGAACTGCTTGATCCTATCAGGGTCATGGGGAGGATGGAGCCTAGGATTTATGACTCTATAGTCTGGGTTATACACTCACACATTTGCCAAACCGCTTAATCTTATTAGGGTTGCAGGAAGGCTGCAGCCCATCCCTGCTGACTCTGGGCAAAGATGGGGTACATCCTGGACAGCCGCCAGTGCATCGCAGGGCCAACACTCACAACCATTCACACTCACACTCACTCCTAGAAGTAATCTGAAACAGCCCTATGGCTAATGTGCATTTCTTTGGACTGTAGGAAAAAAACGGAGCGCCCGGAGGAAACCCACTCAAACACTGAGAGAACATGCAAACTCCACACAGAAGCGTCCTTGCTGAGCCCAGGACTCCCAGGACCTTCTTGTTGTGAGGCGAACAGTATGATAGTATTGCAGCAAACGCTTGAAAACAGAGAATGGTAGAACAGTAAGGTGAGTGAGTGAAGAAAATAGTGTTACCCATTGGTCTGTAGGTGCTCCTTCTTGCCATGGATGCAAAGCTCCAGATCATGGCCTTTAAGCTCAAGCTGCTCCACACACTCTGAGCTGTTCTCTTTACGGTAATACCCAAAGTCACTGAGAGATGCAGAGCAAAATGCGTTACTAAGCTTTGAGAACTAAAGTGACAAGATGTTTCATTTGATTCACTAGAGAAAAATGAGATTCTGTCTCCTATTGAAATATTCTCATGGTTTACTTGAAGTGTAAATCCATGGACCACAAGAAAAAAAAGGATGATTTGAACAGACCAGTCTTTGTAACCACACATACACACATACATCAATTTCCCCTGGGATCAATAAAGTATTCTGATACAGTTTTTTTTTAAACTGACAACATATGATTTGCCTTACCATATCATGGATATGCCTGTATAAAAACTTTGGAATAAATGAGAAACACTGCTCAACGTCCTTGTGACTGCTCTTTAGGAAATCTCAGCCAACAGTGGGCGAAGGCAGGGTGCACCCTGAACAGCTCGCCAAACCATTGAAGGACCATACACACACCTACTATAATATATTTGGAAACGCAGGCACCAAAAGGAGAATCTTTAGCCAAATCTGCAAATTTAGTGAAGACACTGACCAAAGAAAGTCATCTAGTGTGCAGGTACAAGGAGTAGGCTGCTTGGTGATGACATAATCACGTCCATTCCAGCACACAGAGTCCTTTTTGAGCCGCAGGAAACGCTCCTTATAACCCAGCATGCAGCCATCGTTAGGATCGCTGATGTCATCTGAATGTGCCAGCCACTGCACATAGTCATCATCACCACCTGTCAACATAAATGGCACAAAATAATCAAGAACTAGAGGAGCCCTCACAGAGTGCAAGGTACCTCCACCCTACAGCATGGAAATGCCCTATATGGGTACTGAATTTATTACTCATGTGCTTGTCTTATAATGTGTTCTACGGTACGTTGACGTGACCAAATCGTGTTCCATAGAAAGATTTATAAGTTATAAAAGCTCTATCTCAAAAATGAGATCTTGCTCTGACCTTCACCTTTGACCCAAACATTCTAAAATCAAATCTTCTCTGTGACTCAGGTAGGGTAGTGTCCCTACCATGTTCGATGAAAATCTGTGCACAAATGTGGTGACGATTTTGTCACTCACAAACACCAGTATTTAGGACGGAGGTAATACTTTATGTTTTATGCTGGGGAGAGACGTGAATGTTAAGACCTACAGTACATCAGTTTAGTCGTAGCATGATGAAGGAAAGCCATTTACACAGCATGTTACAGTAGACTGCTCTAATATCAGACTGTGTTATATTTAGATACTTCATATGACCCGTTCAATGCTAGAGAAGCAGCACCCTGCAGACCTAACTTCCAACAGACCAGGCCACTACTGAAGGCTTCGCACAAGCCAGTGATGCATATTTGATAACCGAGCTCTACAGGGCAGTCGATCAAGTCTGAAATGACTTACAGTCACGATTGAGCAGCTCTTTGAAGTCGATGGTAAATGAGATCCAGTACTGGCTTAGCAAGGAGTCTCTGTAGCCCCAAATGCTAACATTCATGGAGTGAGCCCCTGGCTCTGAAGCAAGCCCAGTGAAGTATATTGGCTCCTTGGTAAAGGTGTACACATGCCAGCACTGGCCTTCATCTGTGGAAAATCTGATGAAAGAGAAAAAGTTAGATACGTAGGGGTTCCCGCTTTATATGAGTCATGGCTCACACAACCGACCATAACATGTCCTGCACACAGCAGATCAGAACTGACCTGAACAAAAAAAAAATATATATATATATATATATATATATAAACCTGTTATAATCAAAACATAAAATGCACAGTACAATATATTGTATACAAAACACATAAATCAATACAATAAAGATTTATTTCAATGGTCTAGTAATATTTATAATATTAGAATATAATGTCAATTCCAGAATTATTTTCACAGCACAGGTTTTGAATAGAGTTCAAATTTGAGACTCAGCTATATCTAGAGAAACACTCATTTTAAGCTGCCATAACTACAAATTGCAAATGTTTAGTACTTCTGTGTTGAAAAATGCGTCATGGTTTTTTTTCATACTGGTGGGCGACAAAAGATTTTTTCACATTCATTTTTATATCCTGTCTGTCATGAAAACAGAATATGATTCAATACAACAAATTAATTCCGAATGGGTAAAATTTTATATTATATTAATAAATGAATGTTGCCATACATAAGAAAATTATTCACTTTAATTCATAACATTTAATTTAATCAATTTCATTAAAAGAAATGTATACTTGTTGTGTAAGGAATGTAGAAAGTTTTAATCATTCTCTTGATGATGGCAGTAATCAAAACCCACTGCACTGATATTAGCAAGGCCAAAAGATTAAGGGTGGTAAGGTAACGCATGAATTCCTAATCTCATGAGTATTATTTCATAACAAACTCAACTCCAAACTCAATATTTAGTTAATGTGCTCACTTGATCTGAGAAATTGGCACTTTGGGGTTATGCTCCACAGCCACCAGCAGGCCTCCTGAGTCCAGGATGGCATAGTGATGGGGACCCTGGAGAGCTCGCAGCCATGTGTAGCCACCATCATCAGACACATATACATCGGGAGTCAGCACTGAGATGGCATCGCCAACGCTGCCTGAAAATGAGAGCAGTAATCGCAGTGTCAAATACAGAGTGAATACAAAACAAACATACTGCTAGAAACATACAGTACACATGCTGTAACTGCTATAAGGCTGTGACCTTGAAGCTTTCTGTCCCAGAATCAAGTATAATTAAGTAAAAATTACCAAAAAAAAAACCCCAAAAAAAACCAAACAAAAAAAAAACAATTGTGTGTTAAATCTTTGTGGCTCTAAGACATTGTGTTCATGATTTACAGACTTAATAGTGCCTCAGTTAGCTTAGAATACATGAAAGTGCATCTAAAGTGTCCAAATGGTTAATATGTTCTGCTGTTTTTTGACCAGCTTGACTGGAATCAACTGTCAGGGCAGGATCATCCTTTTTCCTCTGCTGTTACAGCCAATTTAATCACTTGGCATAAAAATAACATTACCTATTTTAAATATCTATCTATTATCTTGCTTTGAGAACATTTCCCACTGCAGTTTAAATCCAGTTCTCTCCACCTCTAGAGATCATGATTTCAGACACATTTACTGGTCATTTAGGCTATTAATGTAAAGAAAACAGAGCATTTGGTTTGCTGCTAGAATTAGCATTGGCAATGCCTGCTCTACTTAATTCACCACAAATTCCACTATCAAGCTCATTTCCCCACCAGACCACAAATGCATGACATAGAATCTTATAAAACCCCCTGTGTTGTTTACACCTTTAAAAAGTTAGTTATAATTAATCAGAGTTCACCAGTTGTTGTTATGGCATGAAAAGGACGGCACTTCCAAGTCATTGAATTGTTTGTTAGAACTTTATTCCTGGCACAGAAGCATTTTAGCAAACCATAAGACTAATCTTTTGCAATGGAAAAATGAAGCATGGTTTAAGATTTAGCACCAGCACTTCACAGTTAGGTGTACTGACCATATGTATATTAAACATAATGCGAATGTACATTTTATTAGGGTGTTCTTACAAGCTGTGTGAGTGTGTGTGTGTGTGTGCGTGTGTGTGTGTGTGTGTGTGTGTGTGTGTGTGTGTGTGTGTTTGTTTGACCAGTACCATGAGCAATTATTAGCCCCACAGCGCTGGGCTCAGTTAGAGGCAACACTGGAACATCCAGCTTCATGGAAATGCTGTATGAAGCATGGATATGAAGACTACACTGTTGGGAAAAAAGAAAATCAGATTCAGTCACAAAAACATCATGTCCATTATACTGTTTAAGAAAAATCCACTTTTTCATGCAAACATTCTTGAGGTTTAAAATTTGTAATTTCTTTAAATTCAGAGTTCAACCTGAACCTCAAAATATCAGTTATTAAGCTTATTATTTTGTCACAGAACTTGCAATAAAGATTATGAGTCAGATCTTAAAATATTATCACCCTTTCTTAAGAATGATTATGAAGAGTAACTAAACTGTAATGAAATACTACTATGTCAACAATGTACTGAAAAGTATGAAATATTTATTCAGATTAAGATGCTGTGCATCCGCAGCATTAGAAAAAGTAAAGGTTTAAGAATAACACTACACTCGACCCTCGATTTAATGGACAAAAAGGGGAGAGCACCAGTCCATTTTGCCGATTGTCCGTAGCTTCCAAGAATGGTTCAGACGTGGGTAATAACAACAATTTAATTATGGAAAAATAGGGAAAAATGCTACATATGTATATACAACCACATCATCCAATGTGACACTACTGTATACGCACTGACGCGCATGCCAACTAACAGCCGGCTATCGAAACAGCGGCTCGCGTCTGCCCTTGCCGACCACCGAGCCCTCCCAGACAGATTCAGCTACTCTAAACTTTGTCCACAGCTTCCGATATCCATTAACCTGGAGTCCGTAGAATCGAGGGTCAAGTGTATTAAACAGCAAAACTTAAAACTATCAAACTCTTGTCTTTATAACAATAAACAGTTTAAAACTGTAACTTGCAACTCCAAGTAAACTGTTCAAAGTTACTTCCATTCATTCATTCATTCATTCAATCCAATAATGTCACTGAAAGGTTGTGGGTTGGTTTGGAAATTCATAGTCACACAGTGGTAGGGTCTGGCACTTAAAAGTAGACAATGACACAACACCCCTGATATATGTAACTCATTTTTGACCAAAGACTGAATAGACTCAGGTTCTCATCCACTCAAAAGATGTCAGACTACACAGTGACTGGCAGGAGCAACAGCCAATCAGGAGAGAGAAAAGAAGTGCAAAGAAAGCCAACAGAAGTGAATTAGAATAAAGATGTTAACATGCTGAATAAATAAGGCATTTATTTATTCACTTATTTGGTCAGAAACGTGAATGATAGATTACAATCATCAATTTATTTTTTGACAATAATGTGCCAAATATGATGTCACTACTCCCCTGGGGTCATTATCATTGGCCTTCTGATGAAACCTGCTATCTCAAAACGAGATTATGCATGAATCAAGATAACCCTCTGTATCTACGAAAAAGCTGGTGGCTCCATCTAGCTGTTTTGGGGTAAATTCACACACGTCATATTTTGTCTAAATATGAAGACATTCAGCTGTGGGGTTAATGTGCACAATGAATAGAAGAGAACCCTTAGTATGAAAGGTTCTTTCACAGTCCGTGTGAAATGCGTGGCTTTTTACGACCAAAAGGAGAAATATATCGAATAAGGCACTACCTAAAAGTGGAGCTCCGTATAGATATCTCTATCTATAGATGTCTGAGGCTGGTGTAATAATAGTGCTGATGTGATAAAATATGATTAAACTTTGCTTGGCAAAAGTTTGTCTACCTGATTTAGCTTGTGTGTGTTTTATTCTGTGCGAATCTGAGTAGTGGTGTACGAGCCTCTATTTTTTTGGGTTTCAGTTTCGATATGAATAAATCTGGGTTTTTGTGGGTTTTTTTTTTTTGCTGCCCATTGTCATGTAAGTCAGCCATACATAACAGCCAATGAGCATCAACTCAGGCAAAGATACAGGACAACCACTTAAGTCCCATAATGTTCCATGCCTACGGGGCTCTGCTCAAAATAATTTTCTGCTTATTTCTATGATACTGTAAAGTGCTGGTCATCGATTTATTAACCACCTGTCTTTTTGTTGGCCCCCACCTGATTTTTATCTTTAGCTGTAGCATCACACTGGCTGTTTTCTGGTTTCTTTAAGGGCACCCACTCTCCTCCCTGATCGAAAGACACAACAGTCTGCACAGAGTTGTCTACAAAGAACAGGAAGGGAAACAAACCATCAGTAATCTTTTCATTTTTTTTTAAAACTATACTTGTTTAAGTTATCATTCTAACAAAAAAACATATGTACATACATACACACACACATATACATGTATGTATGTATGTATGTATGTATGTATTCCAGCGTATCATCTGGTATAGTCTTACCTTCAGACAGCACACTGGTCAAAAACACTCCTCTGAGTGACGTGACATTTGTGAAGTCATTGTCACCTCCTGTAGTTGTGTAGAGGTGGCGCTCTAGAGATTTGGAGTACACCATTCCCCTGTCATCTGACACATAGATTGTGCCGAAGCCGGTGTCTGAGAACAGCAGGGTGATATATAAGCTTTAATAATGCTACCTCACATACTTTATAGCATTGTTCTGTGATATTTTGCCTGTAGTAAGACATCCATTTATTTGCCAAACAGTTTAATTCTGCTAGGATCGTGGGGAGGCTGGAGCTTATCTCAGCCAACTCTGGGTGAAGGCGGGAAACACCCTGGCCAACACACTCACACAACCATTCACACCCACACTCACACCTGGGGGCAATTTGGATCAGCCAATTCGTCTAATGTGCATGTCTTTGGAATGTGGGAGGAACCCCAAGTACCCAGAGGACCTACAGAAGCACGTGAGAGCATGCAAACAGAAGACTAGCACTTGAACCCTGGACCTTCTTGCTGTGAGGCGGACGTGCTAACCACTACACCACTGTTCCACCATATTAAGACACTTAGTTTAATTAAAGCAGCACATTTACATGTACTCTGTCCTGTAAGAATCTCACAACACTTCATCAATAGGTTACTGTTTATCACTTCAGTGCACTGGCACAACATATAGCTCTGTATATCAATGTAGGAAACTACAGAGTGTAGCTCTAAAACATAACAAGCTGCTCTAATACTGGTACTAGCTCATTACATGTTCATTAGCTAATTAGGCATCCTTTTATTCCCTTCCACATCCATCCATTCCCAGGAAATATCTCCATAAAAAAACTTTGCAAAGCCTAATCAAACTTTTACTTACTCATTTGTGCTATGTTCAAAAGTCTATAATTTACCCGAACACTACATTAGGATTTTATGGATTTACTAGTGTTGTTGTATATAGACCACTGAGGCTGGAGCTCAATCCACTCCCTGTGTAGGTAGATAATACTATGTAAGTTTTAAGCGCAGGGTTGGTGGAGGTGACACACACCCTATATTCTCTTCATGTCATTTGCTCAACATTGACACAACACATAATCTTTCAGTATACAAGCAATAATAATAATAATAATAATAATAATAATAATAATAATAATCCGAGAGCTATTTGCTTAATTAAACTGTTATTTTATTAAAAATTTTTTAAACCCATTAAGGCTTTCACTTGGACAATTAACCTGCTCTGTAATTGGACAAGGTTGCAGGTACTTGGTGCTCTGTGACCGGACCAAGCCACCAGCATTCATTAATTATGTGTTTGCTTATCATGGGAAATATATTGTTCTAATACCAGAAAACCTATTTATTACACAACTCTGAAACAACAAACTGAACATGTGACCGTAGAATGTATTATAATGTATGTGTTAAAGATGTATATATTTAAGATAGACATGTTCCTGTTCATAGGTAATATGTCAAGGGAAAAAAAAATCTCACCCCCAGGTTCATCTACATGCATAAAGACCATTTCATCATTAGCTGCAAGGATGGAGTAGAACTGTTCATGGCCTACAGGAGGGAGCTGAGCCATGTTCCACTCCTCTCCCTGGTCTGTGGACACATGGATCATCCGCATCATGCCCTAAGTGAGACATATGCATGTCAGGACCAGAAAACACACTTCATCCAGCTGTGAGGGACATTAAATGTGCATTACTGCACCCAAACATGACTGGGTATCCCTACATATACAGCATCTTCATACAGTACTGTACGACAGTGTAATGCTTACAGTTCCAGTCATGACGGAGGCGAAGAGGAAACGCCCACCAATCCCGAAGGAGAAGATCTTTTCAGCGATGGTCTTAAACGTCTTGCCATAATCTGCTGATCTCTTCAGGAGAAGCTCCCCTCTCACGTCTAAATAAATAAATAAATAAATAAATAAGTAGATAAAATAAAAACCAGACAGTGAGTATCCAGTACAGTCCTAATGATGCGGTGTGCAGATCACCAGAAGATGAATTACAGCAACTTTATTATACTATTATAATACAAGGTTGTACCACAGTGGGTTTCAAGACAGATCACCATCTTGTAGTAAACACACAATTAAATGCTTTGCCATAAACACGGTTATCCCTCATTACTAATAATCATGGAGAAGGTTAGAGAGAGAAAAAAACAGCAATATGGGGACAAAACAAACTACAAACACAAACTAAACAAGAGAATTCCAGTTTATGTATTTACATAAAAATGTAGGAAAAAAAAAAGAAAAGACATCCTTATGTGCCTTCTCTGAGAATTATTACTTTATATTGAAGTTCAGTACATACAGTGAGTGTGCATTTATATGCTATAAATAAGTGTAAAAGCCTATAACGAGTTCATTTATTTCGGCTGTAAGAGCGCTAAAACTACGAGAATTTCTATAATATAAACAAAGCCAAGTTTACCGACCAATTACATACCAGGAATATACAAATTAGCCCTATACATTTAGGGTATTAAAGTGTGCTTTATGGTCACTCCTGTGATTTGAATTCCATCTGGCTCAGCAGTAAGTGGGGCGATATGGTCATGTCACAGTGACGAGTGTCATCATTCTTAAATGATACGATCATTTTTGTCATACGTACAGTATCAACAGAGAAACGTGTGTGATTTTACAACAAACTAGCATATCTTGCACTGATACCATATTTAGCAGCATCTGCGCTTATTTTAAGAAAAAGTACTTCCAGCAATTACGAAAATGGATCACTGGAAATCATTACCTGATACGGACTATGGCGCTTTAGCCAGTGTTTGTTTGTTTGTTTGTTTGTTTCGTTATTTCTTTCTTTATTTATTTGTTTGTTTGTTTGTTTGCTAGCTATACTGTATTAATCCCGCAAGGGAAATTATTGCCTCTGCATTTAACCCATCCAAAGCGACACACACACTCGGAGCAGTGGGCTGCCACGCACATTGTGGCGCCCAGAGAGCAGTTGGGGGTTAGGTGCCTTGCTCAAGGGCACTTCAGCCATGAATGTGGAGGAAGGGAAGGTGCAACTCTCTCTCCCCTCCACCACACATTTTTCCTGCTGGTTCGGGAATCGAACCAGCAACCTTCAGGTCCCAAACCTGCTTCTCCATGATTAGGCCACGAACATCCTATTCCGGGGACGACTTGCTGTGTGAACACAATCTGTGTCAAATAGGAAGGTGTACACATGCGTAATGGCATCTATCCAGGTTATCATGTTGTTTTATGTGCTTTCACAGTAGCTGGCCGATTCTTCTTCAGTGGTTTGCTGCTTTCAGGGTGACTGTGTAAACATGGAAGAATGTGGGCGCAAATTGTTTCGCGTGCAAGCTGTACATGTTTCTAGTGTAAAAGTGGCTTTTGTCTCAAACACCAAGAGTTAATCAGACAAGAGGGGAAAGGGGTGATTACTATTGACTGGGATTAAACTGGCCATCAGGATAAAGACTCACTTTATATTTGCCTATTACATAATTTCATGGCTCTGTAAATTAATTTTTGATCCAATAATATGATTATTTTATAATGTTTGGTGCTATCACTGGGGTAGGGAAACAAAGCTTTAAGAAACTCATTTATATCCATCCACATGAAAGCAATAAGGAAATAATATCACACATTCTAGGCCACACCATGGGTCAACACTGCTACAAGAAATGTTACTCACAACAGGATCCATTTAGGCTGGTGGAGAGGAAGAGTGTGTTGTGTTCTCCCCTGCAAACACACACACACACACACACACACACACACACACACACACACACACACACACACACACACACACACACACACACAATCCCTAATGTTAAAGACATGCAGTGTACGTCATCCTCCCTCAGGGGGTATGGCTTTATTTTACTATAAGCAAATATCCCGAATTTGGTTGCTGGAATAAACACTGTGCTTTGAAATTCTCTGCTCTTCCTTTGGGAGGAGAAATCATGAGCCACAAGCTTAAACAATGGACATGCAGGCTGGGTACTAGTTATGTTAAGTTACTAAATATGCATTTACCATGGCTAACTATTAACCGGACGAAGTGCATGCTCATACGGCTTTGAATGTTAATGTAATGCCATAGTAATTAGCTATAAATTAATGTGTATTCTCAGCACAGCTACACTGACTCTTAAATTGTGGCATGTAATAAATCCTCCAGTGACGCAGCTTAGCCATTTCAAGCTATTTCAGCATGTAAATGTAAATAAATGTAAATAAAAAAGTGCAGTAACTAATGATAATTACACGGTTTGAGGATTACATTAGCGACATCACTGCATATCTAAATGAAAAAACTCGAGCGCTCTCTTAAGACAAGAATGTTGAATACAAATTAGCTGGATTATTTTTTAACCAATATATCAATTCTAGTGTAAATGCTCTTAAAATGATTTAGAACTAAACCAGGGTTATTGTCTCTAATGGAGATCCTTACACACAGCCCTGCGGATCTGAAAAGAGCTTGGCAACACAGTCTGATGTCTCAGCGATGAAATTCAGGAAGGTTACATGAGCCTTCTTACACACCTGGGTGTCAAATGCTCTTTTCAAAAGTTTCCTTAGCGCTGAAGCTTGGAGTCGTGTACTGGCAGAGCTGACTACCTGATCCTGACCTATTTTACAAGCTGTTCTAGACAAGGACACGTCTATCAGCTTGTAGAGTTTGCATTGGCGTCGAGGCAGTAGAATATTTTCACCACAGAGGTAACCACACAGGGAGAATCAGATGTAAACAGTCGGACTAACGCCCATTTGCTTTATATATGTATATATAAAAGATAACAGTTAAGCTATGCTGGGTCAAACATTTCTTTTGCAATACATTCTTTTAAAGTAATGACGTTCGTGCTGTATCAAATCATGTTCCTGGTATTATAAGAATACAACACTCCAAATATTTCTTTTATCAGATAAAAAAGGCTGTACAGTTCTTTTAAAACCAACATTTAAATATTTACTTATTGAGAGTGTTTCCTCAGACTTAACGTGGCAGTGTCAGGCAGGAAATAAGATGATTTGAAGCTCAGAGTTTATCACCCTCGTGCTACAAGCGCTATATTAAGAGTGTTTACTTTTGTAACCGATGTCAGGACCATCCAGGCTCAAGTTTGTAATGGCTTAAAGACTCTTACCATTTCACCACACATGCAGTATCATAGATTTTGTTCCAGGTCACAGCAAAGTCCTCAGAAATCCAGAGTTCATTCTAAAACAGCAAAAATAAAAAAATTTAAAAACCTTAATACACACAGATTCTAAACTTATACCTGAACAAGAAACTTTCACAAACAGTCCTCTGCTGTATTAAGTGTACTTGCTTTAGCAGAAGCTTAATAAGTAAGAAATAAATGGAGGAAAAGAGCTGTTGGAGGGAAATAATTCACAACAGAAAGATGAGGTGGTGACGTGATGATGTCTGGAGGGTAATAACCCTCAAAACACAAAAAAAAAAAAAAAAAAAAAAAAAAAAAAAAAAAAACCTTGCCATATTAAACCGAAACTGCACAGCACATCTGTCTCCTCTGTCCACAAGGCGGAAGGCTTACTCGCCTGTTACCACATGCTGCCCTGGTTTGGGAACCGAAACTTTAGAACCAAACCCCAAATGCTACGTACTGGGTACCCATAGAAAGTTTCGGTTTTGTTAATTTGTCCCTAACTGCAATAACGTTTTATTATATAAACAAATGCTACACATCTGCAAGGACATGCACACAGCTATCTGCCAGGACCTGTCACACATCAATGGGACATTGTTTACCTCTATTTAGATATCAGATAGCAAGCATGACAAACTTTAAAACATTGTGAACGTTAAGTTAACCCTTAAACATATAAGATATTTGTGTTATGTAAATATATGGCCTTTTTTTAGCTTAGGTAACAGAATTGATAAGCAGAATCGACAATGATCAAATTCAAACAATGTCCAAGTTTAGTGCCGACATCCAAGACTCAAACCAAAGATGAATTTCTTCACTGACTATTCCAGTTATTTTTGTTCAAAAGATGATAACACCCTCGAAGCTCTCTCCATTTAATGTTATTAGGGTCACGGGGGGTCTGGAACCCATCCCTGCTGACACTGGGAAAAGCAGGGGTACACCCTGAACAGCTCAACAGACTATCGCAGGGGCAACACACGCACAACCATTCACACCTCAATTTAAAACAGCCAGTTAGCCTAATGTGCATGTCTTTGGACTTTAGGGAGTAAGCGGAGTACCCCGAGGAAACCCACACAAGCACGGAGAAAACATGCACAGTCCAGACAGAAATGCCCAAGCCTGGGACTCGTACCAAGGACCTTCTTGCTGTGAGATGGACGTGCTAACCACTACACCACCATGCCTCTCCCATCCTTGGAGCTGACAAACAAAATATGCGGTGTTACTAGAGGAGGATCTGTAAGTGCCTGGAAAGATGAAGGCAGTATAGACTGTCTGCCCTGCAGTAAGAACTACAGGAAATGATCTTATTTTCTCTGTGTATGTACTAGCCATACCTAACAAAACATTAGCTAGAAAGGATGTAGAAGTTATAAAGTATCTATAAAATATGGCATTTATTATTTTATGATTAGTTCAATCATTCTGCTCTCCATAGATTGTGTCCACCTTGTGTATGTTGTGTTCCTTTGTTATCTTTGTGCCGGCGTAAAAGCACTGAAGCGGCTTTGAGAAGGAAGTGTGGATTTGTGGAAAAGCAGACAGAGAAAGTGCTAACAGTGACATGCCAGGAACTCAACCAGATCATCCAGGAACTGATTTACACTGATTATTCAGGTGTGTAATGGAATGCTGTGTCTCTGCTCAAATTACACAACAAATGAAAACCAAACTAAGGGGAATTCAGCCCGATTCTATGGTTGTGATCAGTCTCATACAGCATGATCTTTTTATATAACATTTTTAAAATCTGTTTACTATCATCAATATATTATGTGGTGCAATCATCATGTATTATGTATCATGTATTACATAAATGATAATTATATATGATATTAATATATTTGAATTACAGGAAGCAACTATAGTCTGAAAAAAATAACGAACACTTCTGATCAATCATGTTTAGGATTTTGGTATAAAACCAGACATAATATAATTTAGTAAAGTATATACCACACAGGAACTGCACAATCTAAATGGTTCACCATCTTGGGATAATTAAAAATTATTCACCAAAGGCAAGGTGGATGACGCTAAATATTCAAGATATATTAAAGATTTAGCAATCTTCATTGAGCTTGAGGTAGATAATTGTTTTAGTATATACTACATGGGCACCTTTATTTATTATTTTAATCAGGACAGTCACAGGCGAGCTTCCAGCGAAAGCAGGTGCAGAGCCAAAGAGCTGTATAAAGGCACACCTTTAAAATAATAATAATAATAATAATAATAATAATAATAATAATATGAAATAATAAGAGAAATGCTAAAATATAGAAATGATAAAAAAAATAGCAACGATAAAAAGCATTTACAGAATTGTGGTAGTACTATGTGATAACATGAATAAAAGAAAACTAACACAAGACTTTTATAATTTAAATATAAATATTTTAATCATTACAGATACCAATCCCAGCTGAGTTAATGAGCGCATTGAACTGGAATAATAAGCTCTACAGAGTGTGTTAAGCATACTCATCCAGATTTTAATACATACTGAGCAAATACATGAGAAAACGACTCTAAAGATGTTTTCAAAGTCTGATAAAAAGTTTCTGTATAAACTACGAGGAAATACAAGAAACACAGACATCTATAGTTCATTTCATTTGGTTCATTTTAACCGTGACAGAGACTGTTCAGGTGAGCTACATGCTTTGAGATGAGCGAACAGAGCAAAGTTCCTTATGTGATGTGGAGCTCTCTCCCTCTCTCTCTCTCTAATTCAAACTTTTTGTAAATGCCACAAGGAAGCACAAGAAAAACAAACAAAATGATTTTCCATTTTAAATTGTGATGATGACACTGCTTGCTCAAGTGCGCCTAACAAACTGTGAGTGACTGTTCAAGGTTCAAGCATTGCCCGTTTGAAATAATGATCTAAATCCCAAAATAGCTGACCAATCAGACTGCGCCATTCACATGTAGTATATACTAATGGTCTTACTATAAAATAATGCTTAAATCAATATGGTGGACAAAACTCACGGTTTGCCACAGATTCCAAAATCAATAAATTCAACAAAAGG
>JAOUQZ010000030.1:5332232-5334732 GCA_028564935.1 Neosilurus hyrtlii
CTAGCCCTAATTTTAAATTCAACAAAAGGCTAGCCCTAATTTTAAATTCAACAAAAGGCTAGCCCTAATTTTAAATTCAACAAAAGGCTAGCCCTAATTTTAAATTTAACAAAAGGCTAGCCCTAATATCCTCAAAAGTAGGAAGAAAGCCATGAAATATTGGCCAAGAAAGCCAATATAGCCATCGTGTTTTTCAATGTTTGTTTGCTTTTAACTTTGCTTTTCTTATGTTCCAAAGTAGTTTATACTACAACAATATTCACTATTCAACATTTTTACCTTGTTTTTGGCAAATAATTGTTAAATAGTTCATATATGTGACCCAGTCTGGCAAAATGAGTCACAGTGGCCAAATATTCAAAATTGAGTTAGCTATAAATTTTAAAGCTTAGAGTCTCCTCTTGTAAATGGTGTTGGCTAACTCAATTTTGAATTTATGGTCACTGTGACTCATTTTGCCAGACTGGGTCACATATTAGATAGTGATGACAGGGATCCAAGTACCATTTGCAAGCAAGACTAAAGTATCTGTTATGCTGATGAATATGGTGTGTATCCAGATACATGAAGGCTTGAAAGAAATTCTCAAAATAGGCAAGAGGAAAAATATTTTAAAGGTTTAAATGTTAAAACTCAGCATGACTGTTAGACTGGACTTGCCTGAAGGAACTGGGGTAAAACTGGAAAGGTACATATCGGGCAAACCTGTCAGAGCTGCTAAGGCCTTTTAAAGGGAACAGCACCTAATGGATGCACAGCACGCCCTGTATTTGTGTCACACAGTGTGGTAATAACTTGGGCTGTTCTGGGAAAGGAGGGAGGGGAACCAGAAGAACAAGAAGTACAACAAAGATCCCAAATATTCTCCAGCACTATCTGTGCTTGATAATGAGGAGGACAAGGAGAAGAACATACAGTACATGTGATGAGTAAAAAGGAAGGGGCATGGTTGTAGCTGTGTGAAAGAGGCTAATTTGTGGATTCAGAAAGGAAATGGTTGCAAAATGTGTGTATCAGTTTTCTCCCTCTCTCTCACCTTGATACTGATGGCCACGAGAACATTGGAATTTTCGGGGTTATACATAATCTGCATGCGAGGGCTGAAAGGAAGGTCAGATGCAGTAAAAGCCTTCCCAAAGTTAGAAGACAAGAAGATCCTAGATCCACTGCTCCCAGACACATCACCAGTGAGAATCACCTTAAAAAAAATTAAATTACAACAACAAAAATTTCTGGTGTCTTTTTTGCCAATATCTAAGCATAAAATGTATTTGGGGTTACCAAGCAAGCCTGTTAAGGCTGCCTGCAAACATAGTGTTTCGTGTCAAACAAAATGAATATTTGATGAATGTTTAGGATTCATTCATTTTTAATTGTTTAAGATCAGTTACCAAAATTCTAGACATTCCTAGGACCATCTCTCACCTTCCCAGAATTCTCAGGGCCAATGGCAATCCCAAACTCAGTACTGATAAAAGTGTTGTTAATAAGGTTCGTGATGTCCTCGAATGTCTTTCCGTAGTCCTCACTAACCCAGATAAAAAGAGACACATACGTGCAGGTTTTAAAAAAAAAGAATTAAACAATAATAAACAAAAATCAAATGCAGCTAAATGAGAAATGTGCAAATCTGGCCAAGGTGTTGCTCACCTCCTGTAAAGTCTGGACTGGCCAAATCTCATCAGGAAAATGGGCATCTGAAATGTAGTCAAGGCCAGCATGACCTGGCGGGGAGAGGGAAAAAAAAAGAAAATTCAACGTGCACTGCCAAGGAGCAAGAGTGTGTAAATCTCTGTACCACAGACACAATAATACAAGTCTTATGATCCTACAGAAAAATAGAAGGACAGACAAATGGAGTGTAGAGCTAAAATGTAATGACTGTAGCCGCACATGTAAATTACACAGTTCCCGAACACTAATACAGCTTTCTATACAATGATGGGACTTTAGAAATTACATTACTTTTAAAAATTGTAACATTTTAACCTTATTTAAGGAACAAATATGTAAATACATTTAAATAGCACAAGCTTGTTCATTCAGCAAGTTACAAAGGAGTTAAACTGATTCAATGCTGCAATAATATTTTGTGTTAAGCCCTAACAGTGACAAAAATGGCATTTCTGTTTACATTATTACTACTTGTTCAAAAATTAAGGTGACAACAATAAAAGAAGTGATCCATAATAAATGTATAGAAAGCAGTAAGGCGCATATGCATTTCTATACTAGTGCTTAAAGGGCTAAGTTTTTCTTAAACAGAAAGCAATTTGTGTGCAACTTAACCACAATGTGGTTGAGTATGACTAATGTCCAGCTTGTGAAAGCTAAACAAGCTGACGGTTCTGTTTCCAGAGAACTAAAATAATAATTAAGCCTTTTCCCAAAAACATCAACACCACAATGTACTTGTGTCTGAAGTCAAAATGGTCTCTATTCTGGGTAGGAAACACATCATCAAATTAATAACCTTTTGGACAATTATCAGCTAATTCTG
>JAOUQZ010000030.1:5339732-5347798 GCA_028564935.1 Neosilurus hyrtlii
AATAATGATAATAATAATGATGATGATGATGGTGATGATAATGATAATAATAATGATGATGATAATAACAATAATAATAATGATAATTATAATAATGATAATCATAATGATGATGATGATGATAATGATGATAATAATAATGATGATGATGATGATAATGATGATAATAATAATGATAATGATTATAATAATGATAATAATAATGATGATGATGATAATGATGATAATAATAATGATGATGATTATAATAATGATAATAATAATGATGATGATGATGAAAATGATAATAATAATAATGATGAAGATAATAATAATAATAATATCTAATTTGATTCCTTTATAAGTAAATTAAGTAAGGATTGATCAATTCCAGAACTAGGCAGATGTTTTTTACTTGTGTAATATTAAAAAATAATAATATATCCAGTTTCCCAAAAGTTAAAACTGTCTCAACGTTTTTTTTTTTGTTTGTTTTTTGTTGTTGTTGTTGTTTTTATTTGCTCTGCACAGAAAAAGATTGCAGGTTCAGTCAGCTCCACAATTATTGACAGACAAGATGAAAACAAGATGATAATGATGATGATGATGATAAACAAACAAACAATAATTATTTTGCTTTTTGATGTTGTTGATTACATTAACCCCTCAAAAAAATGTATTCATGTATTCATTTTCTGAACTGTTTAATCTTAATTAAGGTCGCGGGAAGGCTGGCGCCCATCTCACCCGACTCTGGGCGAGAGCAGCTGGCCAGGCCATCGCAGGGCAGAAACATGATGACAGTAATGCAGCCTACTCTTTATGAAAGTCAGCAATAGTTCTTTTACATGCCTCTCACCACAGACAGCGAGAGACATGGCCAGCATTTGATAACTCAGTTAGCTGCACTGGGGGAACAACAGTGAAACTCGGTGATAGTGGGGTTTGAACCCCCAACCTTCTGATCAGTAAGCCAGCACCATATAAAATATATTCCCTTATTCCCTGGGGTGATCCAAGAATTGACAAGGCTTTAAATATGTGGGGCAAATAGTCAATTATTTTGGTGCTGTCTGCTGTCCTGATTTATTAAATATTAAATACAAAAATATGTACATTTTACTAACAGTAAACAACAGTTATCAGAATAAGGAAAATATATTTTCTGCCATATAAATAGGTCCATCCTCAAGAGATCATCACATTACAGATTTGTATAGTAATTACCATATTGCCTGTTTCAAAGTGCAACTTGCCCCTTTATTTTGGCCTTATGTAAACTCCAGAGTCAAGTCAGAGCTCACAATTGCTCTTTTTTCCCAATTAGCATTGTGTCTTTTAAATAGATTTTAAACACAGCATCCCTCAAAATAATATAAAATACCAAATATGATACATCATGAATGTGATTAGCATACTTTAAAAGATTATGCTACGTTCTTACATATTCAATTTATTTTATGCAGCTCGAGCATATCTGACCTAAAACGTAAATAATAAAATAAACATTTATTTTTAAAATAATGTAGCTCTATTCAACAAATCTTATCCCTCTAACGTTATTTGTTTCTTACTCCCTATCTGACGCTCTATAACCATAACTCTGAAGGGAGAAAATGCTGTATAATAAAACAGTTTTCAACAAGAATCCATCTTTAAAAAAATAAAATCTTCACATATCACAGATCTTGTATGTGTATTTGAACTGTGTGTCTTGTGTACCAGATGTCCTAATTGGTGATTAGATTGTGTGTGTGCATGTGATTTTTAGGCAGGCTCTGTAGCATGGGATATCTCATGACTGTAATCATGTGATAACTGCATAATAAGAACCATTGTGTGGTTGCCGCTACAAAGCTTGTGTTCCAAAACTTCAGACAATTTATCTAGACTTATATAAGACAGATTACTGGAACTATGAGGATCCGTGTGTCCAGTAAACATTTCTTAGCTGGATAAAGTTATCAAAGGCATATAGTGATAAAAAGTTTATCCAAAAACAAAATGGGATTGAACGGATTAAAAGGCAATGCACAAAAGGTAGTGACATAAACGCTGTCTGCTAAGTAAATAGGAAAGACAAGTTAATGCTGAATCAAGAAACAGTAGGTTATACATGAACATGGAACCTGTCGGGGCTCTGTGTACTAATGGCTAGAGAATTGAGTTTGAGACTCAATGGTCACTGATTCGATAACAGAACTGGCAGGTATAATGTGTGGTGATCTGATGGTCAGCAGGCACGTTGCAGGGTGTAGGTGGAACAAACCAGAGATCTAAGCTTCTGATGAGGATTTCACATAAAAACATAGAGTATCTGCAGGAATGATACTTTTCACCTGTCCAGTATAGGGCGGGATGATGCCGTAGTGGTTATCACGTCCACCTCACAGCAAGAAGGTCCTGGGTTCGGTGAGGGCTTTTATGTGTGGAGTTTGCATGTGCTCCTTGTGCTTGCGTGGCTTCCCTTCAGGTACTCCCTTTTCTTCCCACAGTCCAAAGACGTGCACATTAGGCTAATAGGCTGTTCTAAATTGTCCCACAGTGTGAGCGTGAATGCTTCTGTCTGTGTTGGCTCTGCGATGGACTCATGAGGCATCCTGGGGTACCCCGCCTTCGTCCAGTGTCAACTGGGATGGGCTGCAAAAGGATAAAGCAGTTTGAAAGATGAAAGTTATGTTGATTTCTTTTTTAAGCAAACTACTCCAGGCTATGTATGTCAATACATAATAATAAGCTGTTCTGAGAAATATTCAGTTCAAACTGTCTGACTCAGAGTTTCCAGACCTCAGCTGAAGCTGGTCAAGCAACATGAGAACCAAGTAACTCTCCAGATGATGTCAGCAATTTTTTAAAATTACATTATTCTTGTGTAGTTTCTCTTAAGATACACTTTTGCATAAGTAGCAGTTATACAGGAACTCTTTCATATAATAGTGTGTAGTACCTGTTTAAGATGTTTTACCAGTTTGACCTGCTCTTCCTGTGTGCTGGTAGGTGGTGTCTGTGCATCGAGGGCTGGGGTTTATTTTTACAGCAAGGAACCCACAAGAAGTTTCTATCAAACCTCTTGAGTACTTTCATTTCAAGCTGCATATGCATATTTCATGTATAGCAAACAAAAAAGTAATCACAAGGTATAATCATTCTTGTTATGTTATTAGACTAATACAGACAGAAAAAGATAGATAGACAGATTTATTGGGAAACTGTAGTTTAATTTAGAGGTGCAAATTAAATTCAGAATGTGCAAAAAATCCTTTAGGAGCTACGTCATGTCTCCCTGCACAGATGAGAGCAGGAAGGAATGTGTTACAGTGGCGCTGAAGGAGTTCCACTAAAAGGACTCTGTTGTCTGATATGCAGAGGAAGTGCTAAGGAAAATTGTCTTGCATAGAATCAGGCATCAGATCTTACCTGAAATTCCACAAACCTAGTTTGGTTTCATGGAAAACAGAGGAAGGAGAAACGTGATTTTTGTCATGCGAATGCTTGCCAAGAGAGCCATCCAACATCAACAAGATATCTACCTAGTGTTCATCCATTACCAGAAAGTGTTTGACAAGGTCCGGCATACCAAACTTTTCAACATGCTCTCCAGGATTAATATCAATGAGAAAGACATGCGAGTCATTTGATCTATCTATTATAACAGGCAGTCCTTTTGCCAAAAAAGAGGGATTGTGTCATGTCATCAGACCTCTTTAACATATGCTCATAAGTGATCCTATGAGAACTTGAAGGCAGACCTGAAGGAATCATTATCAAAGGAGTCAAGATCAAGTAATCTGCGCTACGCTAATGACACAGTACTTCTTATCTTTTCTGCTGAGGCTCGAGGCACTTTTCAATGCTGTTGTGGCCGCAGGTGGTAGCCTTGGTCACCAGCAAGAAAGTGCATGGTCATTTCGAAGTCAGAGGTCCCTGTCACTTAAAGCATGGGGACTTACAGGTCGAACAAGTCTCTGCTGAGCATTGGTCACCTCGGATGCTTGGTGCAAGAGGAAAATCCGTAGTATAATTCATTCATTCATTTTCTGAACTGCTTAAAGCTAATTAGGGGAGGCTGGCACCCATCTCAGCTGACTCTGGGCGAGGGCAGAGTACACCCTGAACAGCTCACCAGGCCATGGAGGGGCATGTAGAATAATTGATCTCGCAAAAGATGCTTTCTCTCGGCTCTGCAACATCTTCACGAACTGCAGGCTCTCACTAAGAATTAAAATCCACTTGCTTAAATCCTGTCTTGTCAACTCTTCTGTACTTCTGTGAATCATGGATGTTCAAGGCCGAGACCGATTGCAATGTGGAGGCAGCTGAATGTGGATCTACCACCAGATGCTGTGTTTGTCACAAACAAGGAGGCATTAGAACGGGTTGGAATGGGCAGAGAACTCCTCCAAACTATCAAAAATCGGCAGCTACAGTGTCTTGGCCATTCTGTCCACAAAGTGGCACTGGAGAACCTGCGGCAAATTCGAAGGCAAACAAGCACGAGACGATCAGAGGAGATCCTTCTTCAACAATTTTGACATCAATCCAACCTTCCTCCTCTGGGAATCAGCAAGAAATAGAAAAACATGACATGAGGTCGTATTTCAGTTATGGCACCAGTAACACAAGAGGAAGTGCAGTGTTAGCTATTAATTGATCAGTTTGTACAACATACTGTATTTCTCTCAACAACCAACTCCAGGGGCTGCATAGCAGTCCTCAACACTTTTTAATCAGTCAGCCTCCTTTATCAGCTTGCTCAGTTACATCGTCACAACAACATCAGAAACAACCAAATATATGTGTTCGCTTAATGGCTTAGAAACTGACTTTAATGCTGATTGTTGCAGTACATTGTTTTGAAACAGGAATTTCAGAATGGGTCCTTGTGGAAGCGATAAAAACCTACGCCTCACAACAAGAAGCTCCTGGGTTCAAGTGTTTCTGTGTGGAGTTTTTGTGTGGAGTGCTTGTGTGGGTTTCCTCTGGATACTTCGGTTTCCTCCCACAGCCTAAGGACATGCACAGTAGACTAATTGGGTATTCCAAATTGGATGTAAGTGTGAATGGTTGTGTGTGTTGGCCTTGAGATGGTCTGACGAGCTGTTCAGGGTGTATCCCGCCTTCGTCCAGTGTTGGCTGAGACAGGCTCCAGCCTTCCCGTGACCCTATTAGGAGTAAGTGGTTCGGCAAATGAGTAAATGAGTGAGTGATTTCTCGCTTTCAGTTTTCCCTTTGCAGTATACAGTATATGAAAGCATAAACCTTCCCCAACCACCTCTACTTGGAAAAATACTGGCCCATGGGAGTTTTTCCCTCTTTCCAGTGGCAGTAGCAGTAGATTTCATGCAGAAAGAGAACAGACAACATTTTAACAGTAAAATAAAGCAATTCTTCTCGCTGTCTTTTGCTCACATACACACAAGATAAAGATCTGAAGCATGAGAGGTGCATGACCAATACAAGAGCACTCGGAGAGCGCAAACCTCCACCAGGCTGATAAAATAACAAAAAGTACACCTCCTGCTGAGTCTGCTGGAATACCACAAACAAACAAAACAAAACAAAAAAATCCTTTAAAAATTTTGGATTCAGAATTTGATCTGGATCATCTCTGAGTCTAATGAAGTCTTTCTTGTCCAAAACCTCACCTCTGTTAGTAATTTCATGAAAATCTGCTCAATAACTTTTTTTTTCCAACAACACACAAACTTTACCAAAAACATAAATTCCTTCGCAGACGTAACCACATGAACGACTCATGTTCGAAGCTAGTCAGCTACTGTACACTGCAGTGTTGCTGTCCTTTTCCAGAAGAAAGTATTCAATGAATGAATAAATTAAGCTCTTCTTTAATCAAGGTAAAGGTAAGGTAAAGACTGTCAGGCTTTTTACCCCCGAGCCAACTGGCGCATCCGGTTTCTGTAGCATGAAGTGATCAGGAGTTTAATTTCGCCTGGATGAAATGCTAGTCAATCACAGGTTACCTTCCCGGTATTTAGTGGTACTGCTGGGTGGTCACACTTGTAGTTGAGACCTTGCACAGGGGTCTTAGCAAAGTGGGGTCTGACAGAATTCTAATTCACTTTTTAAAGGTAATATACTTTTAAATATTGAGCATGTTAAAAAAAAATCACTAGAAGCAGTCAGGTGAAACCACAGGCTACTTTGCATATGAAAATGTGTTACGTGATGAAGCTTTCACATGAAGGAAGCTTTCCTGAACGCAGAATACAGTCATGGGAAGAAATAACTGAAATGTCAAGATACACTTGAAAAAACACAAGGAAAATTGAGGAGCAAAAAAGAGGTTTAGTCACATTTTGGGTACAAATATGCTTTTACTGAGTAACAGCAAAAAGTATATAGGTGACTTCATGTCCATCAAGGGAGAAGGTTAGACATTGGTGTGTCTGTCTGTGACCATGATGATTTGAAAACTAATAGACTGATTTCCACAAAACTTTCACCAAATGTAGGTCCTGGGCCAATGAAGAACTAATTAAATTTTGGCCATGATCTGGAGCTGATCTGGATCCTGGGGGGTTTTGAATGATTTTTTTAACATTGCACGATAGGGCAAAATTACACATTTTAGATAATGAAATGTCCCCCCCTAGTGAGTGTCTCTCATATATATGTGACATATATAGACATATAAATAGATATACTGTTTATAGACACTCACTAGTACAATTAGCATGTACAAAACTGTATAAAAAAAATAAAAACTTTACTACTTTGGACGAGGTCTGGGCTCTTTGATTGCATTTCTAGTCTGAATCTGATTTCTGACAAAATATATGAAAAATGCCATGAATAATGAGCTCAAATATAAAATAAAAAAACAGGTTAAATACAAAATCTCATGGTTAATTGCAGCCAGTGCCAGTCAATGGTGAACATCCTCACAGTGTCAAATCAGTGTCACTGCAGTCCAACCGTGTGAGACCGTCAGAACTGTCCCCGTGTGAGGCCAGATTTAGTGCTCAGTTCTGAATATTGCGAGTGAGTGTAAATGGTTGTATGTGTGTTGGCCCTGCGATGGTCTGGCAAGCTGTTTCGGGTGTACCCCACCTTCACCCAGAGACAGGCGCCAGCCTCCCTGCGACACTAATTACGATTAAGGCTTGGATAATGTGCATGTGGAGGGAAACAGGAATACACAAAAACGCCCGAGCCCAGGCTCGAACCAAGAACCGCCCAGTGGCCTACCGCATTTCCCATGTTTGGTTTTGTTTTTTGCATACAGAGAACCTTAAGATATAATAATAATAATAATAATAATAATAATAATAATAATAATAATAATAATAATAATAACAATAATGGTAACAACAAAATAAACAGCAGCTCAACCAGGGGACCAAAGTACAGACAAAAAAATGTGAAAATGTTCAGAAGGGGACATAAATTTAAAGTCTTTACATCTTTCTTGTGAGGTGGCATATCGGTTAGCAAGTCCACCTCACAGCAAGGTTCTGGGAACAATTTCTGAGCTCAGGCGGGTTTCTGTGTGGACTTTGCATGTTCTCCCTGTGGGTTTCCTCCGGGTAGTCCGGTTTCCTTCCACAGTCTAAATACATTAGCCTATAAATGGCTGTTCCAATTGCCCCAGGTGTGCATATAAGTGTGAAAGGCTCTGTGTATGCTGGCCCTGTGATGGCCCTGAGACAGACTCCAGTCTCCCCGCGACAGAAGTAGTAAAGTTAACGGTTCAGCAAATCAGTGAGTGATCTCTCTTGTGCCGTATTTCACATGCGCTCTCTCCAACCATAGCACGCGACGTCACAAGTCACGTGACGACCACTGTGCCGTGAGTGAGAAAAAAGGAGAAAAAGAAAAAAGTTAGTTTAGCGGGCGTGTATCCGTCAGCAGTGTGAAGGTATCGTGTTTTCTTGATTGCTTTTATTTTATAAATTAACACTGTAATACGGGATATAATGTAACTGTGCGGAGTTAATGTGGATATAATGTAACTGTGCGGAGTTGATGTTGATATAATGTAACTGTGCGGAGTTGATGTGGATATAATGTAACTGTGCGGAGTTGGTGTGGATATAATGTAACTGTGCGGAGTTGGTGTGGATATA
>JAOUQZ010000030.1:5359894-5371464 GCA_028564935.1 Neosilurus hyrtlii
TATATATACGGGCGCACACAGACACACACACACACACAGACACACACACACACACACACAGACACACACACACACACACACACACATATATATATACTCAAGCTGTGTTCTGTTATTTCTTGGATAATATCAACAGTGTGTTCTCTGGATCCAGTTGCAACTTTCCACAGGTACAGTATTTATCTCAAAACACAGTTTTAAATATTGTGAATAGCTCATTAGATTACGATTGCTGTCCATAACCGTTGTAAATGGCAGCTAAAAGACTCAAGAATTGCAAAACTTGTAATATTCCATCACATAATCACAGGCCAATTTTCAATCTACCCTTCTTTGGCAAATTATTAAATTAGTATAAGTTGTACATAAAGAGCTCAGTGTTTTTCTCCAAAAATAATGTCTAAAATGGTGCAGTGGCTCAAGCCCCACTATCACCAAGTTGTCACTGCTGAACTCAGCACACACCACAAACTTCTATACAATAAATAAATAAATAACAACCTGGTGGTGGAGCAGTTGACACTGCCACCTCAGAACAGGGAGGCTCTAGGTTTGAAGCTCATTGCAGACACTGCATGGCTATAGGTGAGAATGCGAGTGTGAATGATGGTTTGTGTCTGTAGTAGCCCTGTGGTAGATTGATGGCCTCTTCAGGGTGTGCCCTGCCTCTCACCAGATGTCAGCTGGGATTGGCTCCAGCTTCTCTGCAACCCTGACAGATATGCAGTGCAAATTAAGGACAAATAGTTCTTGTTATTATACGCGTAATGATGCCCTATGACCAGGAGATGGCACTGCGTTACCACCATGTAGTGTGTTTCATAAAATGCCAAAGTCTGGCCAAAAAAATGGAAAAAAGTTTAAACCTGTGTTAATTACTGGTGTAATAATCGAGAAATTAAATTTACTGTAATAAAAAAATGACACCGAAATGCAGCTTTGCATTTGTGATTCCTTGCTGATCTGTTTGTTTAGTGGAGCCAATCAGACGTGGTTCAATGGTGAAAGCAATGAACTACCAATCTGCTGGTGACCAGAAGTCTGTGTGTTCATATCCCAGCATTGTAAAGCAGCCACTCTAGGCCTGAAACCTTCAAGTGCTCAGTTAAAAGTCCTGAAGTCCTGTTACAAATGTAAGTTACTTTGGAGGTGAGTGAATGGGTTAAAACTGACAGGCAATCCAGCTGCAAGTAGGATTTTGGAAGTGGGAATAAACACTGTTCCCACTCTGACACAAGAGCATGTGACTCTAGATACATTACCTACCTTATTGTCTAAAACTTGTATCCTTAGTAAAAAAAATGGTGAGCACATCCACCTCACAGCAAGAAGGTCCTGAGTTCGAGTGCCGGGCTTGGAAGGGTGTTTCTGTGTGGAGTTTGCATGCTCTCCCTGAGCTTGCGTGGCGTTTTTTCTGCACACTCCGGTATCCTCCTACAACCAAAGACATGTACATTAACTTGCTGTTCCAAATTCCACTGCCAAGCTGTTCAAGGTGTACCACGCCTTCTCCCAGAGTCAGCTGAGATAGGCTCCAGTTTCCTGCGATCCTAGTAGGATTAAGTGGTTCAGCAATGGATTGTATTAATTATTACATTTTTGTGCTCCTTCTTTCTACATTCTCAGTAAACATTTGTAAATCTGTAAACAGATGTTAATGGAAAGGTTGCCAGATTTGGATAGAGATAAAATGCTCCATGGCCACCAACATCTAGTTTTATATGGGAGCATTTTTGTCTCATTTAGGAACCGATTTTACTAAATATGACAAAGTTATATATAATGTATAAAATGTATAACTAAGATAATGACTGGTGGACCAAACACGTGCGTTTATTGACCTTTCATGTGTTATGGGTACTCGGACACATGCATGCTCTGTCTAGCTTAAAGACGAAGTTAAACTTTAAAGTTCCTGTCTATGTAAATGTAATGATGATCGTAATATTACTTTAATACAATTCCTGTAAACTCTCAAATGTATAGTAATAACATGAACAATATATAACTCACATAAAAGATAATATCTTACTAGGATCGAGCGTGCACTTGTGGACTGCGGACAAACACACAGACACACAATTTCCTCCGGAATGAAAATTGGTGCATCACAGTACCTTCCGCGTAGCTCACACGAAAGGTAATGAGTAAATGTGCTGGCTTGAACCATAAAATCAATGCTGACTCCAAAATGAAGCTGTAACTTATTATTTTTTTTATTAGTTTTACAATTTTTTTTAACCATCATAGTAAATGGTTTAGCTTAAGTTTTACCCTACTCTCAGTCACAGTCTTTAGTCTTCTAGTGAGACTCAATACAGCAGAACCTCTAACACAGGACCAGCCAGCACTATGCAGCATCTAATGGATATTGCACTCATAATATGCTTATGGAGACATATGCTGTGTTTCCACTGTGAGGCTATTACTACCTTCAAGACATTCAATTTGCACTAATGTGATTTCCACTAGCTCTTTGTTGCTTTCCTTTCAGAAAAACTAAAAAACAAAACAAAACAAAAAAACAACTCTTATTGAAATTATGATGTGGTCAGGGTATTTGTTATATAATAAAAGTCTTTGTATGCCCAACTGTAGACAACAGACAGACACAGCCACTTTATATTAATAGTCTCCAGTAAGCAGAGATTCAAAATCAACAAGATAAAATACTTGACATACACACTTGTGAAATAGTACATATATGTTACATACAGTAGATGGCACTTAAAACAATAATGATCAGGACATTCACAAGCAGGATTAAAAGTGGCTAGTTAAGAAATAGTTACACTGATACACAGATTTGTGTGCTTACATTATACATTATCCTAACAAAAGATATTAGAAGCGCATAATGTAAAGTCAAGGCAGTTCTTTTGAGCTTTTTCCTTACAAACGTTTCTACATATAACAATTTATTCCTGAAAAAGAACATAAATCCTACTGCTTAGTGATACAGTGCTTTGTTGCCTCCATAGGTACAGTCTGTGATGGCTTACTGAAGTTTCTGGTCTAGTTACTAACTTCTTAATTTACTATATAGACCTATTGAGACACATTGTAAACATATTTTTAAGATTTCATATGACAGATATATGACAGAAATTACAACAGATAACTATAAAATGCTGAACATCTTCTGTCACAAGTGGAATCCAGACAACAGCATAAAGAACACTATACAAAGAAGGAGGCCCAATATGCTCCATGTGATCTACTTTCCCACAGGTTATTTTCAGCTTTAACCCACGTGACTGCCCCTAAACAGGCTTTTCAAAACCATCTGCATATCGGAGCCAGCTGTATTAAACTGATACGACTAATACGAACCAGTATGAGAGCCAGCAGTAATAAACTACAGAAGTGAATCGGACACTTCTGATAGAACAACAAGGAAATCAGACGAAATGACTTGCTGGTTAAGAAAACACTGTCTCCAAAGTAAACACACATTGAAGCAACACACAAAAGCACAAATGTACTGTCCATAAAAAACTCAATGATGAACAGAGTAATAGAATACTGCCACCATCTAACAATGTCTAAGAAGTGACACTCAAGGAAAACAAATTACATTGGTGGAAAAGCCATAAGATCTTGTTCCAAGGTGAAGCATGTTTAAAAGTAACAGAGACACTGGCCTCTTCCCATAGAGATCACGATGGTGAGGACGTCACAGGATTTTGGCTTCAGTTGTGGAGGCATTTAATAGGCCTGAACTGCCCACTGCCTGCCGCTGTCCGTCATAGCTGCTTTCATTTTCCTTTTTTTTTTTTTTTTTTTTCCTGAGATGATGCTGTGCAAACCAGATGGACTCTCCCCTCTTTCAGGAAACCGAACCTTAGAGGTTTATTCCGTTATTACACAGATTATAACTGGAATGCTCCAAAATACTTGAATTGGTAGTGTGCTAGTGTCCTCCATATTATAATAAATATATTTATAAATCGACTACTCAGTGATATCCACAAGCCTGAAGCGAATAACTGCTTTAGTATATGTTACACAGGAACACAAAAAGCAAATTAAAATGAGATTTTAAGGGTTAATTTTTAAAGCATGACAATAGTGACATGCTCTATTACAAATTCTTTTGAAGCCGATTCGAAGTTTTAGTATATCCTACATTGGGAATATAGAAAAAGAAAACTAAAACAAGACTTATGGTTTATTTAGACATTTTTAAGTGGTGACAATAATCATGTATGCAGCATTTTTTGAAACTTTTTTTAAGTTTTAAAGATTGAAAAAACTGTTTTTTACCTAAAAAATGTAAAGGCTATAAGCTTTCTTCAAATCTTTTGGAAGGGCGTTTTGTTGAATTTTTAGTATTTCAGATTCAATGACCTTTGCACACTGTGAGGTTTTGTCCACCAGTTCGCGAAGAAGATATTGTCCATTAATATCTACAGTACTACACAGAAACGGCATAAGAGGATAATCATGAGTGGATAATGCTTGAATCAAAATGACAGACACTTATGGTTTGTCACAGTCACTTGGTGCAGAGAGCATCATTATCATGCTTGAAAATGGAAAAATAAATCATAAAGATATAATTCATGTTGCTATGGGCTTGCTCATTAGGGATGTGTAGGGGGCTGTAGAAAAATGTTTAAATTCCTCCTTAAATTACTTTTACTATATAAAGCTGCTTTGTCAATTGTAAAAATACACTATACAAATAAAACTGAATTTAATTGAATTTATTCATTCATTTTCTGAACTGCTTAACCCTAATTAGGGTCGGGGGGAGGCTGGCGCTCAGCTCATAAAGATCTCATTTTAGTTTTTCTTGTGTTTCTGTGTAGTACATAATAAAATCTGAATGAGTTTAAAGGTACAGTTATGGAACATGGTTTACTTATGTTTCCATGCAGTATATACTAGAACTGAATGAGTACAAAAATGTGTTTTTAGCTAGACAGATAATAGGTGGCCGAAGCTCATCAGCCCTGCCTCTGTCATGGTTAAAATATGTAAAGATGAAATGCAGAAGCACTCAACATAATATGTCACTAAGTATGATTGCACTGTTAACCTTTTAAATGTGTGCATGAATTGTAACCTCTGACCTCAGAATCTGTACTAGTTTAGTAATGAGTACTGGGTGAAAATTTGGTCCAACTCCTTGCAGGTGTTCAGCCTGCCAACTGTGATCTCATGTGACCTTGACCTTTGACCTATAACATCAGAACCTGTACAAGTTCATGGGCCTTAATTTGTGAGTAATTGGTGAAAATTTGGTTAAAATCCATTGAGGGATTCAGAAGATAGAGTGCCCACAAGGAAGTTCGAACAGACACCCACCACCAAGGCGGAGGCATAATAAACCCTAAAATTGTAATTTAATTTGCATATTCCTGTTTAAAAGATACTTAACAGTTATTTGCATCAGACTTGGTGGATGTCTCTAAATTAAATATTTACTGAATATTTATGTGCTGAATACATACACACTCTTTTTTGCCATGGAGAATCATTGTTCTGAATTAGCCTGCCTTTGACTTCACCCAAGTGGGGTGAAATCAAGAAAGATATGGCTGTTAAACCACCGTCTTTTTTCACTCTAAGTAAAAGTGAAGCCAGATTATTGAATTGAATATGGTGCTGGGATAGAGTTACCAGGTATGACAGCTGAATGCTACATCGGATGCATGCTGTGTGACTATACATTGATCCAACATTCTGAAATGTTTGTTTTATGTGCTATATCTGAAAAAGTCTTCCATTGTTTAGCATCTTCGTTAAAGCCCATGTGACACTGTGTAGTGATATGCATAAAACATATGTCAGATTACACTCTTTTGCCAAAAAATAAAGCCATGGCGATCTCCTTTTTTTTTGTTGTTGTTGCTGTTCAAGATTGCAAGAATCCTTGGAGGTTTGGGTTGCAATTACAAATGGGCACAGTCATTTAGCAATCCTTTTCACAATGGGTGACTCAGCAATGACCAAAGCTAGCAAAATATGCAAATAACCCTGACCTCGAGAAGGTTTGAGATATTAGGGATGTTTGAAAAACAGGTTTGGGTTTGTTTTATGGATTGTCCTGGCATAATAGAGAAAAGCAGAGAGATGCTATTAGCATTCAGGAAATCTCTCTCTCTCTCTCTCTCTCTGGTTGTCATGACAGACACTCATTCAAATGGCATTAGCAAATAATAGGTTATATTTTCTAACAGGAAATGGCAGTCATAATGTGATTACGAGTCATTGTTTAGAGTATACGTTTGCTGTGCACACAACATGCTGATTTAATTTACTCTTAAGCCGAGGATTACAAGAAGAATGCTATTGTGCATCTGGCATCAATTTTCACTGAGCGTTGGAGATCATGGCAGATGGCATGTCAGCTCTAATTTTTGTTGCTACAACTACCCAAACTTTCAATAACCAAACTCGACAGGATGCTAGAAGACAGCGCCATCTATCTAAAAGATATTTTAGCTTCTTGTCCTTGAATCCAGAGTCTTGCGGCATTATTGCAAGCGTCTATGGAATTGCAATGTAGTGTAGATTAACTTTGGCTTAATGTCACCTCTTCACTTTGCTTCCTATTCCTTTTTAACTACAACAGCTCATATTAATGGAATGGTAATGCATCGAAAGGAGTTTCTCTTCTCCGATTTTACTTTGCTAACAAACCAGGGTTTTGTCCTATGCTTAGCTTAGGGGTGCTGAACTTCTACAAGCACATTCAAATCCTTGCTACGTCCTTTCAAATGCACTTGACAGCATTCAGCATTCACCGTAATGGTAGTTAATGGCATGCCACTCCTCTAGCAATGACTCATGACTGAAGTCTATATATAAAGTGGTGATGCTGTCAAGTTAGCATTTGCTGAAGGGAGGAATAAATATTGTAAGTACTAATGGCTACAGGACACAAAGCTATAATCTTCCTACTCCCAGCACTCTAAGAATCATAATATATGGTTTATATGTTTTATATATTACTAAATATTAAGGCTTGCCAGTGCCTGTTCGTGGAGAAATGAATTCCGCCATGTTCCCTACAACTTTCCCCACTTCTCAGTGACACATGACTAAAAGTCCACTCACTGTATATGGCAAGACCTTTTCACAGTATATACTTAAGTGCTACAGATTAAAATGCTGGAAAGGCTTCTCTAATTTGTCCTTGTCAAATTCACAAAGGAAAGCTATAGAACATTGTGTCTTTAATTAGCCACATGCTGAAGGGTGCAAACTGCATTTCTGTTGCTTTTTTCCCAAAGATGTCTCAACAACTCATTACCTCTGGACAAACCTCACACAATTTTCATCCATCACAGAAGGCTGGCCAGTCTCAGCTCTGGACGGGATCCATTCAGACCACAATGGGTGTGTCAGAGAAGACTGAGCTAATAGAGTCTGCCACTGATTTCTTTCTCTTTCCTTTCCCATGCTTTGCCTCGTCCTCCAGCTCCTCTTCTCCATTGCGATTCACTTTCCCGTTTTGACCCAGCAGGTCCTTGGGATCTATGAAGGCAACATGTCTGTTGGGCTCTGCTGGGCTTGCCAAATCCTCATGGGTTGGGGTGGCACTGAGCATAGATGAATGAATACTATCCTCGTGATTGCTTTTGGATTTCCCTTGTCCGGGACAGCAAAAGCACCGGCAAGGGGTCAAGTACAGGTAGATGAGCACCAGAATTACACTGGCCAAACATCCCACCAGAGTTGTGTATGCTGTATTGAGGGGCTCGTTGTGTCCATTAAGAGTGGAATTATGTACCTTTACCCACACATACAGGGTTTCGTTAAGGTATTTGCTTGCAGCAAAGCAGGTGTACTGACCAGAGTCTTCGAGTTTTACTGAACTAATTTTCAGGTTACCATCTGGCATCACTACAGCAGTCTGATTGTTTCCAGGTGACACTACTTCATTGCCAGGTAACATCCAAGTCTTGGACATGTTCTGATGGCGCGTATCACACTTGAGGACCAAAGACTGCTCCAAAAAGGCTTCCTCCACTGATTCATTATATGTGCTGCAGTTCATATGCACGTTTAGCTCAAAAACATGCAAGATTTTCTTATCAGGCCCTGGCAGTATGCAGGTGTAGTCATCTTTGAAATCTACAGCTGAGTTTAGTCGTCGCATATACCAATGGGCCATCAAGCTGTACAGCTCACAGTTACAGCTGAGCGTATTATTGTGGAAGTATAGTCCATTCTTGAGCCAGGCTGGGAGGTCCTGCAGGTCATTGATCGGGAGTACTTTGATCCGGTTGGAAGACAAGTCCAACAAGCTCAGCTTTTCCAGTCGCGTCTTGTCCTTTACCAGTTCCAGAGGGAAGCGGGACACCAGGTTCTGGCTCAGGTAGAGCTTCTGAAGATTACTGAGGCCTGTGAAGGCAGTGCGGTCAATCTGGGAGATGTGGTTGTTGTAGAGTAGAAGCACCTCCAGAGACTCTAGCTGTGTAAAAATATTCTCATCCAATTGGCGGATGCTGTTAGAGGACATGTCCAAGTACCGCAAGTCCTTAACATGAACAAAAGCGTCAGTAGAGATAAAATGCAAGCCATTGTGGCTCAGTAAAAGGTTGTGGAGATTGGGGAGCTTGTAAGTGGTCCATTCTGCACGTAGTCTGGTGATGTCATTATAGCTCAGGTCAAGCACTGCTGTGTAGTTGGGCAAGTAAGACGGAACAGAAGTTAAGTTCATTTTGGAGCAGCTCACAATGTTACTGGCACATATGCATGTTTTATGAAAATCCACTATTGAGCCATCAGTCCCTGGTAGATGGATGAGAAACAGGGAAGTGCAGACAGCCCACATGAACAGTTCCATGGAGGATGGCATATCTTCCACTCTCTCGACCCAAATCTAGATTTAGAATAATGATATAAACTGTACTGTACTTCTTCAGACTCAATGAAGAGATTAGCCGAGTGAGTTGAGAGGAGGAGAATAAAGGCTGAAAACAGAAAAATGCAAACAAAAACAGGTCATGTACTAATAAAACCGTACTCATGCTCAACACTTACTCTTGCAAGTAATCAGACACAATAGCGGTAGGCTATTTTAAAGGGGCCCATTCACTAGTGAATGGCTGACGTGTATTAACTTCCGTTATCGGTTCATTCTGGCTGAATATAAAGGTTTTCTTGTAAAAACTACCCCAGCTCATAATTTTAGCATCTTTTACTTGCCTGTTTTACATCTTGTTTTGGTTCTGTATCTGCTTTCAATAACAATAACTAGATTAAGTAAGGGGCGGCACAGTGGCGTAGTGGTTATCACATCTGCCCCACAGCAAGAAAATCCTGTTTGAGTCACGGGCGTTTCTGTATAGAGTGCTTGAGTGGGTTTCCTCTGGATACTCTCGTTTTCTCCCACAAAAGACAAGCCTGTTAGGCTAATTGGCTTTGCCAAATTGCCCCTAGGTGTAAGTTTGAATGTGAATGGCAGTGTGTGCATGTGTATGGGTAAGTGTGTTACCCTGCAATGTTCAGGTAAGCTGTTCGGGATATACCTGTCTTCAGCCAGTGTTGGCTGTGATAGGCTCCAGCCTCCTCGTGACCCTTGTAGGATTTAGCGGTTTAGCAAATGAGTGAGTGAGAGATTGAGTGACCGGAGGAATGATTTTTGCATAAAACCCACAACACTGATTGGTAGAAAGTGGAAAAAGTCTGAGATCAAGTGTTAAGAAACAGTATAAGAAAAGGTATATGATCATTGTAGAAATGAAAAAAAGATGCTGTTTACTAATATCACTGCGCCCAGTGCACAGATCATTGACACTTGCGTACAGGAGTAAGCCAAATGGTTTCATAAAGATATTGTGACCGATTTAATTTTATTTCCAGGAGATGAAACTTCAGTAGCGTATATACCTGGGAAGTGAATGGGCACCTTTGAAAACACCCAAGCCTATAGCTCCTCAGGGCGGTGCTTATCCCCAGTTTCAGTAGCATGAAGCGACTAGGAGTTCAACTCCTCCTGGATGGGATGCTAGTCCTTCCCAGTGTATTTTTACTGGTACCCATTTACACTGCTGGGTGAACAGAGGCACACTTTTGTTTAAGACCTTGCCCAGGGGTCTTAGCACGGTGGGGGTCCAACGGGGATTCGAATCCATGAGGTCTCGGTTGTGAGCCCGGCACCCTAAATGCTACGCCACCAGCCCCACAAACATATGTATGAGTACTCTGCCATTAAAAGCAAATTCACATTAAAATTTATTTTCTAAATAAAATAAAAAGGAAAATAAAAGGAAAGGTGACATGGTCTGGCCTGTAGTGCTGGGAGACAGCAGCAGCAGCAGCAGCGTTGCATTGCACCATTTCCTGTGCACACTGTCCCATCTTTCAACCTTCCCATGTAATGCAATGCTCTAAAAACCAAATCAGACCAAAACTAACTAACAAACTAACTAAAATGCATGCAATCCTACATTACCTTGGGAATGTTTCGCCTCGGGTTAGCCCACATTACATCATGGTTTATATGGAGAGAATGAGCCCCAGCGCTGGTGTTTGTTTATCCATTACCCATCACAGTACCGTACCATGCTTTTCCCATTCACAAACAAGAGCCAGATGGAGACCCGCCGACAGAACAGCAGTGGGCACTTCCGGGAGACCAAGAAATAATAACAATAATAATAAATGCTCCTACAACAGTTTTGATCACAATTAAAATAAAATATGATTGTTATTGGATAAATGCGCAAATAGTTATGCCATTACGTAAAGAAAGGACGGCTGAGCGTCAAGCCCGAGACATATTACAGATCGAAATAAATCCATTTCAGATGTCAGATTGAGCAAAGCGTCCGGAGATCCATGAGGCTTGTGGATGCAGAAATGAGCTGCGTTCGAGCCCTGATCCTGTTCAGACGCCACACTCGCTCTGTGATGAGCAGCATCTCCTGACGCGCACTCAGCTGCCGGAGCGCATGAGCAGTGCCGCGCTCTCGCTCAGCCTTCCTCACACGTACACCAACTCTCATTCCCATCACCAGCCTCACCGTGGTCATCTCCTCACCCTAGCAATCCTACCGACACGCCATGCAACCCTGACAGGAGCAGATCCGTATGATCAGAATGAAGGTGCTGGGTTCGAGTTTGCATATGTTCTCTGGGTTTCATCCGGGTTACCTCGGTTTCCTTCCACAGTACAAATACATGCACATTGGGCTCGCTGGCTGGTTCAAACTGTGTCCAGGTGTGAGTGTGAATGGTCCTGTGTGTGAATGTGTGTGTGTGTGTGTTGGCCCTGGGATACTCAGGCGAGCTGTTCAGGGTGTACTCCGTCTCTGAGTCGGCTGAGATAGGCTCCAGCCTCCCTGAGTGAGTGTCAGCTTGTATGGAGTTAATAGCTATATACTACACGTACGGCACAACCTGATTGGTTCGCTCTCCGAGTGGATAATACTTGATGTCTTATGACCTAAAAATTCACCAAAGTGCCCTCCTATATAAATATATATATATAGGATCTTGAGTGCTCGATACGTCGAAGTATATTCTATATATTAAATATATTGTATGTGGGGAAAAAATAACAGTACTACAATTTCATCCCGACAAGCCTGTTTCGTGGTTGCCCACTC
>JAOUQZ010000030.1:5371564-5382563 GCA_028564935.1 Neosilurus hyrtlii
ATGTGGGGAAAAAATAACAGTACTACAATTTCATCCCGACAAGCCTGTTTCGTGGTTGCCCACTCATCAGGGGATAACAGAAACCACGAAACAGGCTTGTCGGGATGAAATTGTAGTACTGTAATTTTTTTCTACATACAATATATATATATATATATAATTTGAGTTTCAAAAGATGTCCCCATGAAGTGTGTGTGAGGACTGCGATGGGTCATGATCGTTTACATGCTTTAAAAATGGTTTCCTCTGGGTAATCAGGTTTTCCTCCCACTGTCTAAAAACATGCTCATTAGATTAATTGTTCCAAATAGTCCCTAGGTGTGAGTGTGAGTGTGAATGGTTGTTTGTGTGTGTTTTGACCCTGTGATGGTCTGGCGAGGTGTTTTTTCAGGGATTTTAACCAAATTGTATAGGGATTTACGGTGAATCCAGAGCCTACAGGGATTTGGAGTGAGGTGGGCATACACCCTAATTAGGATGTTAGGCATCACAGGACTCGAAGAATATCAGAAATTTCCATTTTAAAAATAATTTTTGTCGTCAAGTTAGAAGATGAATGTTAATATGATGGAAGGACTGTAGTCTATCTGGGATACCCCTTTAATACTCATTTGTTCACAATGCATGCTATATGTAGCTACCAATTAGTATGCAACCTGATTAAAAAACCCTGTCATGGTCCCTACATCTTCATGGTGATAAAGACATAGATTGACATAAACAATATAGAATAGAATGGAAAACGTCAAACATAATTTAGAAACATTAACACACACCCCTTTGCCCAAATGAAGTGACAGCGTAATGTCAAAACTATGGCTTTCTGCCGTTAATTAGCTTTGCTGTGAATTCATGCTTAGAATAGGACATGCCTTTTGTAATTTATGAATGGAATATCTTTACTATACAGACAATTTTGTCAAACAAGGCTCACATGCAAGTTTCAGGACAGTTGATATTATAGTTCACCATGGAGGCATTTAAGTAGCCCCAGCTTTTGGACTGGATTGGAGAGAGGGAGTTCTCTTCCCTTCACATTAGACAGGCCCAGCTGGGGAACAGAGAGTAGCTCCCACAGCCTGCCCGCACTCACTCTCATGGGGGGGTGTAATTACACCCTGGGAGACAGCTTTATATTAGGCTAAATTCGGCCTTGAGCTTAGTGCAATGTTTTCTGCCCTCATTTTTAAGCATTTTATGTGTTTATCATCCACTCCAGTGACAAAAGGCGCAGAAAATGCCAACGATTTAACAATGTCATTTACTTCTGTGAATTTGCATTATTCTTTAGGATGATAAAAAGTAAAATGGTACAAACTAGAAGTTTTTGTTAGTGAAATGGTACTCCAGTTATGGTTTAAACCTAATCCTGAATGAAAAAAAAAACAATTATTAACCAAGAAGAAACTCGCAGAAATCCTTGAAAGGCATATCCATGCTTATTCAAAGGCCCTCTTTGATTGTATTAACTCAAATACATAGTAGCTTCTTAATAATGTACATACTACTTATTAACTGAGCATGAGGTCAGTACAGTCAAATTCCAGATCAAAGCTTTGATGTAGTGACCAAGCGATAGTAAGGTCAGTGCTTTAGGGCTGAGGTCTGTAATTACACGGTACTGACTGAACTAACAAGGGCCATATCCATTCATTCATTTTCTAAACCGCATAGTCGCGAGGAGGCTGGTGCCTATCTCAGTCGACTCTGGGCGAGGGCAGGGTACACCCTGGACAGCTCATCAGGCCAACACTCACACAACCATTCAAACTCACACTCTCACGTAGGGGCGATTTGGAACAGCCTGTTAGGCTACTGTACATGTTTTTGGACTGTGGGAGGAAACCGGACTACCTGGAGAGAACCCAGTAGAACATGCAGACTCCACACACCGGGAATCAAACTCAGGCCTTCTTGCTTCTTGATAAGTTATTTATTATATGGCATTTGTGGACATTCTTGGGTTACTGGCTCAAGAACATGAACCCTTGTTGGCTAAATTCTTCAAAGATGTCAGAAAAGAAAATGGCTCTAGGTATGAACCAGGCACAGTGATACCAGACACAAAATCTTCCAGTGCCGCATCCAGAGATATCTTTTTGACTCTTCATCTATGAATATTCTGAAGCATGATGAGTTCCCCATTTCTTGAAAGGTCGTTGAGACTAAAAGAAAGTATCTTATGGCCCTAGGAAAAGGAAATCACCCACAATTGCTCCTTGACACAGGAAGAAGTAGACAAGCTTTTTGAAAATGGTGAATTTGGCTACAGTAATGTAGTCCGAAAAGCATTCATGTCATTGGAGGTCTTCTTATGGTGTTTTTGGTATTTTGGTCTTTCATCATTCTTCCTGGCTGGTGCTCTTTTCATCATTTGCGACACTAAAAGAGTTGCTCATACTATCGCATATTGCACATACTATCGTTGCCATATAATAATTCAAAACGCTGAATAAGCAATAGGCTAGAAGTCTGATGGTATTAAAGTTCTGATTGGATTTGTGAAATAAATGTAGTACTTTGGCCTTTTCTCATAATTTTACAGACTAATCCTTATCTAAACCATCGGTTAAACTGGATTTAATGGGAAGACACTAGCAAGATCTATCAAATGTCAATAGTTTAGGTGTCTTGGTTCTTTGGCCTATTATAATTTTTAATGAGTAGGTTGGAGAGACTAATGTGTCCAGTCAACTAGGAGCTTGAGTGTAAAATCATTTGCGTTGTTATTTGCAGATACAGAATGACTTATAATGTTTGGCAGAATCAAGGCCAAATCTTACATAATTATGGGACCATTGCAAGGTAGGTTTTAATACAAGGGTAGCTGTAATGGTAGCCACTGCTGTTAGTATTATATGGTTAAAAGCACAAGTGAATGTGAATATTTCAATAGCAACTATATCTTTAAGCTTTAAGAGCGTGTCTGCTTCAGCACGGTGTTCCTTGAACTCTTAGTGAACTTGCGATGATTCACCATTTTTTATTTTTTTTAAACAACACTTGTCATGTCTCATTAACCTGACCATGGAAATGCAGAATCTTTGCATTTTAAATGATTAACGATTTGTTGGACTTTGGCTTCTGTTGTTGATGGGATATTGTTGCCTGGTAACTGTTTTGATCTTCCATGCACAGTGGTTAGTGAAAAGTGAATGAAGGGATTATCTGCATGACTTGAGATGATGCAGAAGAAGGATTTCAGAGGATGATCCTCTCTAATTTGGCACAAGGCCTTACATACTGAAGATCAGTTGTTCTTCTCTACATTGACACCAGCAAAACAGGAGTCTCGATTTCTTCTTTTACAATGCCGTCCTCCTTTAATCTTATCTTTCTTTATTTTGAATTTACTATAAATACCCACATGCTTACTTGGGACATTGGGACATTGAGCCTAATAGATATATTTAACATCCTGATTGGATTGCATCTATAGAGAGGAGGCATATCATTGGAACATTTGAAGACAGCTGTAACTGAGAGAAGATTATATCAGTCTTTAATCTGAACAAGGTCAGGAGGACATGATCTTGATTTTAAAGTCCAGTTAGGGTTCATCCTATAGTGCCCTTCAAAATAGTGAAAAATCATTAATAAAGACTTGACACCCAGCTTATAATACTAGGGTCGTGAGGAGGCTGGTGCCTATGTCAGCCAACAGTGGGGTTACACCCTGAACAGCTCGCCAGACCATCGCAGGGCCAGCATACACAACCATTTACACCCACATGTAGGGGAAATTTGGTACACTTAGCTTCATGTGCATATCTAGGACTGTGGGAGGAAACCAGAGTACCCAGAGGAAACCCATGCAAGCACAGGGAGAACATGCAAACTCCACACAGAATCGAGCCCAGGACCTTCTTGCTGTAAGATGGATGTATCAACCACTATGCCACTGTGCCATTCTGCACAAAAGCTGCATTATTTGTAGACTCCCAGAAATGCTAAAATGTTACAGGTAACATTTTTAATAAATTTCTCAAAAACATTATCAGTAACATTAAATTGTAGGGGCATTGCACATGTGCACTGTTGTCTTCTTCAACAGTCATCCAGGGTCGCGCACCAAAAAGACACGGCAGAGGCAAGCCTCGACACACATGGGTTGATGACTTCAAGAGACAGATTGGCACCAGTGCTCCTGAATCAGGCAAAATAACTGAGGACAGGCAGGAATGGAAAAGAAGGTGCGAGGTCGCTGCTGAGATAAAAAGAATCCAATTAAACAAATAGGACAAAATATTATATGTGCAATTTTATTAAAGGAAAATGATTCAGAATTGCATATCTCTGAGTGAAATGTGAAAGCTTGCTTTCAGACCCTCTTGTACAGTAATAAATGTAACTAAATGCTTGCGATAGGCAAGAAGATAATTCCTCTGTACAGAACACCTTCAGCTCTGTTGGTGTTGGTGGGTTTTTTGACATGACATGCTTGAACATAATATGCATTACAGTCAGGAAATTCAAATGAGAAGCGGTATGTTTGGAGAGAGAAAAACACTGAATTTTGCCATAAATAGCTGGTAGTATGCTTTGAGACTGTTGTACATCTGGGCCAGGACAGCTTACCAATGAGGAATTCTGAATTATATCAGTGGTATATGTATATATTGCTGGTTGCATTGCTTTTAGTGATATTATATGATCCTCACTGCATCTGTCTTGAAGACAATGTTAGTAATACACTCATATGGCTCTCAAAAGCATAAAACAAATGGTGCTTATTTTATAAATAATTCAAATGATTCATTGAACCATGGCACTGCAGGTGTTTTTCTATTGCTGGTAGTTCTCAGTATTCATTTTTGACCAGAATTCCCTCCAGCAGCTATAACAGAGATGTGTGTATGGGAAAGAGAAGGGAGGGCGGTTTGTTGTGGGGGAATATGATCTGGGATTATCTCTAACACAAGCAGGGAGGTGTAGAAGTCTTTTTTTAATATCTAAATTTAAGCACGTAATCCCTGCTCAGTGATATCTGATAGTAGTTTATTTGAAATCACTCTGAATCTGACATTTCAGTTACAGTAGCACAAGAGATTTAAATATTTCAGTATTTGTTCTGAAACTTCCTACCTATACTTATGTATTATTGGGGGCTGTTCATATTTTACTTGGATGTTGTTGAAATTGCATACTTGTTATTTTGCTTAATTACATAAAAACAGACGTTTTCTCTTTACACCTGAGAGCACAGCAAGAAGGTCCTGGGTTTGAGTCCTGTGGCAGGTCGAGAGGTTCAGTATTCTTCTCATGCTCAAATAGGTTCTCTCTGGGTACACTGGTTTCCTGGTCCTCCCAGACATCTGCATTAGGCCAACTGGCTACTCTAAACTAGTCATAGGTCTTGTTGCCTAGTCACTGAGTTATCCACTAGTACTGATGCTAGCCTCATCTGGCGTTTGACAAGAAACAAGGCAAACTTAAATACAACCTGTTAATGGTAGTCAATTGTTGAAACCATTTTTTGAAATTCGATGGCTTTTTTGAGTTCATGCCTTCAGTATTATTATCCTGTATACAAAATGTATGTACTTATATATGAAGATATAGGTACGAAATCAACTGATGGAAAGACATTCCTCTGGTATGGCTCCAATACAAACATTGGACTAGAAAGATATTTTTAGATATTCCATGTTTTTTGTGCCATTGAACCTGCCAATAACTAGGCCACTTCCACAAGCAGTGTGTATTTATCCTGATAATGTCTAAATAGCATCATTCTTCAAGTCACATAAAATTATACATGTTCAGTCCCTCAAAACAGTGTTATTAGTCACATCATCCCAATTCCAATAAATTTCACTGTCACTGGATGCTTGTTAGAGGAAAATTAAATCAACCAAAAGAGCACAATCCCACAGGATGATTCAACTTGGCTGACAGGCAGTACGGTGGTATAGCGGTTAGCATGCCCTCCTCACAGCAAGAAGGTCCTGGGTTCGAGTCCTGGGCTCGGGCATTTCTGTTTGGAGGTGCATCTTCTCCCTGTGTTTAAGGTTTCCTCCCACAGTCCAAAGACATAGGCTAATTGGCTGTTCCGAATTGCTCTTAAGTGTGAGTGAAAATGCTTGTGTGTGTTACCCTGCAATGGCCTGGTGAGCTGTTCAGGAAACACCTTGTCTTCACCCAGTGTTGGATGAGCTAGGCTCCAGCTGACCCTAATAGGATTAAACAGTTCTGCAAGTGAGTGAGTGAGTAATCCAATACTGTGGTCATTGTCTCGATGCAAATTGAAAGCTAATTTAAATCCACTTAGAAAACTCTGAACAATGTTTTCTGTAATGTTTATTTATTTATTTATTTGTTTGTTTGTTTGTAATGACAAAAGGAAATCCAATTTTCTATTCCACTGTTCTGTTTAACAAAGCTCTAATGATTATATGCTTCGTAGCCAAAACACAGACTGTTCAGTAATAAAGCTTTAGATTTAATAAAAACAGTTATTTACAGATTTGTTTAAATAAATATGGAATTGTTGAAAAGCCATGTATGCATTGTTTTGCATATATAACATATTAAAATGTTCTGTTGCTCTTCTGTGAGAAATTCTGTGATTTTTAATTATTTATTTTTTTGGTTCACATATCTGTGAAATCTTCAAATATGTAACTGTGTAAATAGTATCATGTCATATCACATTCTGAACCTCTTTATCCTTTATTAGGATCACCTGGAGCCAACTCTGGACAGACACTCTGAACAGCTCACCAGACCACTGCAAGGTCAACACACACACAACCTTTCACACTTAGCCTCACACTCAGGGGAATACTTGGAATACCCAATTAGCCAGATGTGCATGTCTTTGGACTGTGGCAGGAAACCCACGCAAACATGGTAAGAACATGCAAACTTCACACAGAAACACCCTCGTCGGACACAGGGCCCAAACCCAGTACCTTCTTGCTGTGAGGTGTAAGTGCTAAACATTAAACTGCTGTCCCACCCATGCAAATAATGATAGTACTTTAAAGTGGCTGACTTGTGCTTGCCTAAGAAAGTGCAAACTGGCCAATTCCTTCACTGATGGCATGAGCGATGCCTCATCAAGCAGGAATAGAAAACTGTAATTTTTATCTTAGCACATCTAAGTGACCATGAGTTTGGCCAATCACACTTCAAATACTTTTAAGTGTTCTAGATAAATTCAATATAGATAAATTACTAGATAAATGCACTACATCTACAGAAGTGATATGAATGCAGCACATACTTCATTAAACGGGTAGAAACCACCTGCAGATCTACTGAAACAACATCCAAGCAGCTCAGTTATTAATTACTAAATAAACAATGGCACAGCAAGTAAAATCTGTACAGCCGTAAAACCAGGGTACATTTTAGAGCCTTAACAACAGTCAAACTTCTTGTTTATTGTGATCAGTGGCAAACTACACTAAACTTAACACACTACACTAATAGCTAATAGAATTGAGCTCGGATCACATTCAGCCATTTATTTGTATCCTTCAGCACTCGTGTTTAGTAACAGAAGTTGGAAGTTCATGCCAGTCATTGCACGTCTTTGTATTAAGCCCTGTAAAGGCATGAAATATCAATCCCTCATTTGCTTTCATCATCACCACAAGTCTTTGAATCCATCCTGTCAGTTGGGTATTAGGAGCATTCTGTCATAAACAACCAGCCGATAGTCACAGCGCTGTGCTAATACAAATGTAGCAGCTCTAGCAGTGCTTCAGTCCTCCATTAGCCAATTCCTTATTAAATTTTTTTCCCTCGCAGTGTTCTTTCCAGCTGAACAGATCCATCTCAGTCCATTAGTGAGTGCAGATAGGAAACCAACGGCTGTGTCTGTACTGCCGGTCGGCCAGTCACCCACGCCCTGCACTAATAGCTGAAAATGTGTCAAAGGGAACAGAGCATGGCACATTCTCTAATTCTTTGCATGTGGTTTCAGGTAAAAAGTCACTTTAAATGTACTCTAATAGTAGATATTTTCTGCCATATTTTTCTCAGGTTAGAACTTAGAGAAGGTCTATTACAGCTGAAAGTATATAGTAAATGAAAGAAGATTTTTTCCTTGATGGGTATCTAATGGCCTTTATTTCTCACCCATTTTGAGTGACGGATTTTGACCCACCCAACAATTTATTTTTTAACAACTTTGCACAACATTCTCCCATGCTTGTGTGGGTTTTCTCCGGGTACTCCGGTTTCCTCCCACAGTCCAAAAACATGCCCAGTAGGCAAATCACCCCTAGGTGTGAGTGTGAATGGTTGTATGAGTGCTACCCTGCAATGGTCTAGCCAGCTGTTCAGGGTGTACCCCAGTTTCTGCTGAGATAGGAACCAGCCTCCCCACAACCCTAATTGTGATTGAGTGGTTTAAAAAATTAATTAATGAACTTTGCAGAAAAAGTTGCGATAATATTATTTGTAAACTTCCAAAAACGTTCAAATGTTACAGATAACATTTTAAATAAATGTCTTTTAAAAAAAAAAAAGTTGTACATGTTCTCATTAAACATTCTGGTTTGAAATTGTCACAATGTTCAAGATAATGATTTATGTAACCAAACAAATTAGGGCCTTTAAGCAATAATGTTGCACAACATTGTGTGTTAGCTGAGGTGCAGTAGGTTTGAAGTGGTTATAAGTCATATAAAGTTATAAATATATATATATATTCATTCATTCTCTTAGTGGCTTAATCCTAATTAGGGTCATCTGGAGGCTGGCGACCATCTTTTCAAATATTTTAAATATTCATTATTTTAAATATTCTGTTCGTGAGAGTAATCTAGAGTTGAAGTTAGAGGAAAATGTTAGGGCTTGAATTTTACATTCATTTAGAGTAGGTATTTTTCAGACTGGTGAGTACTAGATGAGGACATATGGTACAGTTAAAGAACAGAAAATGATTCAAGTCTTTGGCTGACAGGAGTGGAACTCAGTGTGCCCTTCGACTCTCGTAGCCCATCTTCCACACCCTGCAAGGTTTTATGTGGTCTGTGGTGCTTTTTTTTTTTTTACCATTATAGTTGTAAACCTATTTGAGATACTACTGCTCTGTTATAAGCTCAAATTATTCTGACAAAAAAAGGTCTACGTTTGATGTGAATATTACCTGGAGCTCTTAACCTGTATCTGCATGATTTTATGCATTATGCTGATTAGATAATTGGAAGGTATACAGATGTTCCTATTAAAGTGGTTGGTGAGTGTGTATAGTATGAAACATCACTGTTTACAACTATAAACTTACTTACTTGTTATAGCCATTATGTGGCATTAAGTTGTTAAATATTTGTTTAAAGATTACTGGTAACTGTCTTACTTACAGCATAATTTGTGCGTAATTTAAGTGATACAGAGCTTATTCTATCATAAATGACCATAAAAAGTACTGTACTGAACAATTTTATCCTGTAGATAACTGGCAGGTGCTGAACCAATGAGGAATGACCATTTATTCCTGTCCGTTGTCATCTTTTGACTTTTTATGAAGGAATTTCTTAGGAACAGCGTCTGGTTTTAGATGTGAAAGCCTGGGCTTTGTGCCAAGAAGTTCTGCGTGGAGGTCATACCGATAGCAGGTTGGGTGGAAGTGGTCTTTACAGACTACTGAATTGCGTCCGAAAGGAAACGCTATCAGCGTATGGCATGTGCTGATGTTATGTTATGTTTTATGTGGATTTCTGCACTTGTTATTTGTGCAGCTGTATGCTTTACATGGATAGCTGTTGATAGATAGCTGTGGAATTGTCTGGATTGAGTAACACAATAATTAACTCAATCATCTTTCATTCATCCAATTATTTATTAAATGCAGGCCAAGACAGATGGCCTCTAGCAACACCAATTGCCATTCAGGCTATCTGTGTTCTGCCTCCGAGTTAATGACTCGGCAAAACAGGTTAATGTAATATTGCATGAATTGCTTCTTTAGACCCACTGCGGGCAATAATAGATTTTTTGAGTGAGCGAATGAACAAGAGAAAATATGAGTGAGTGCTCAAGGAAGTATCTGAAACAGGAATTGATTTGTAGAAATAATGGCCTTGTGGTAGCACCAACTGGTGAAGTACATAAGGAACGCGTACAATATTAAGAAAGCCTATGGCACTCTGGCTTTCATCTGGGAGTGTAATTGTGGCCTACAGCATGCAACACTGCGAGAAATGATGCCTGGCTGAATTCATAGACAATGCATTATTAATCATCATGAATGATAAAGTGATTAACATTCCCACTACAGGTCATTTGTACTAAAAGATCTATGCTGTCATACTTTAAGGTACAGATGGCATGCACCGAGCTACAATTGGTACACTTATATCTGGGTTTTTTGTTGCTGTTTTTAATTTATATCCCTTTGTTTATTTGACACTGCAAATCAATATTTGTTTGTTTTATGATTTGTTTATCTATCTACAGTCATGCGAAAAAATAAGCACATCCCATGAAAATTGGTTATTTTTTCTATTTATCTGAACAATAAAATATTTTATCCTCTTATAATAGTGGAGCTCCTGACCGAAGCCACGTAGGCACCATGACGTGGATGGTTGCCCAGTGTCGATACCACCACAGGAACCCCAATACGGCTGCACCATAAAGACAAGATTTTATTTATTACGAAACTGAAACCCAAAAAATAGAGGCTCATGCACAACTGCTTAGACTCGCAGAGAATAAAAACACACAATCTAACTTAAGTAGGTAGACACACTTTTGCTGAGCAAAACAAACATTAATGGGAGCACGGAACAGGAACTCATTACACGGATAATTAAAACTAACATGACAAGTGATACAAATGAACACGGTAATCAGCATGTGAAAGGCAGTGGAAGGGAAACTAAGTGCTAACCTTTCTTGCTTTCACTCCAGACAGTAGTCAGGGAACACAGAGGATATTCATTCATTCATTCATTCATTCTCTGAACCGCTTATTCCTAATTAGGGTCGCGGGAAGGCTGGCGCCCATCTCAGCCGACTCTGGGCAAGGGCGGGGTACACC
>JAOUQZ010000030.1:5404016-5436669 GCA_028564935.1 Neosilurus hyrtlii
TGTGTGTGTGTGTGTGTGTGTGTGTGTGTGTGTGTGTGTGTGTGTGTGTGTGTGTGTGTGTGCGCGCGTGCGCGCGCGGGAGCACATGTTTATGCGTGGATGTGTGTGATAGAGGGGATATGTGAACGTGTGCATGCAAGTGTGTGTGTGTGTGTGTGTGTGTGTGTGTGTGTTAAAGACAGGATTTCATCGGTGCCTCTTTTCAGTCATCGGCTCAAGCAGCAACCTGATCACCTGGACTGCTTCCCTGCCTGGAGCACAGCTTAACAGAGGAAGGCATTGCTAGAATGGAATGGTGAGTGTGTGTGTGTGTGTGTGTGTGTGTGTGTGTGAGAGAGAGAGAGAGAGACAGAGACAGAGTGCATGTGTGTGTGTGTGTGTGTGTGGGTGGGTGGATAGGTGGGTGAAGAGGGGGTAGCAGTGAGATGAAAGGACCAGGTGAGGAGAGGTGTCGGGTCTCTCTCTCTCTCTCTCTCTCTCTCTCTCTCTCGCTCTCTCTCTCTCGCTCTCTCTCTCTCTCTTCACACCCTCATTCTCTCTGTACCTCTGCTTGTGCACCACCAGCATCAGGAGCGTGGAATGAGAACCTTTCTCCTGGAGCTACACTCCATAGCAGCCTCCTGGATGCTGGGGTATGTTCCCAATCCTCCTGGTCCTCCCGTCATCACATCTGCCCCTGTTTCCAGCCACATGGGCCGAATCTGCACTCATCTGAACTTACCTGGTCTCCAGCGCTCCTTCTGTGAAACCGAGGTAATCTCAACATCTCCAGCATTCTTCTGCAACAATTTGCTTTAATTAACCACAATTATACAAATATGTAAACACACTCCCCGACTTGCGGTTACGTCCACAGAGGGCTACGAATACTGTACATCTGAACTAGACTAAAAATAGACAAGTCAGAGATAGGATTTGTTTAACTGGTGGTAAATTGTGAATGAGCAAATGCAGTGTTGGTGCTGTAATATTTTATTAATAAATGTCATAAATTCAGGACTTTGCTGGGATATTTAATGTGTTTGGTGCAGTGAACACAGGCCTCTTATCATCATGTTAAATGAGGACCAAAACAGTAGGGCTGTACAAAAACATTTCTGTAAACCAGTACATCACATCACATCACATCACTGGGGGAGGGGGGGTGGCTGAGAAAAAAAGAGAAAGGGCTTAAGAAGTCAAAAACCAGGGTTGATTTTAATCATGTGCATTTAATAAATTTCTCAGCTGGCAGGCAGGGGATTTTGTTGTTGTAGTTGTTGTTGTTGGTTGCAGCTTCCAAGTTAAAAAACAAAACACAACACAAGCTTGATTTTAAGATTTTTTTTTTTGCATGTGCATTAAGAACATTGCATTTTTTTACTTAATGAAAACCAACTTTGTTTTAATTCTCTCATCAGATATAAAATATTATTATATTAATATAATATATTATTTATATATTAAATAATAAAACACTAAATGTCTCTATGAGATAAGTACTCCAGATCTGTTGCTCTGATTGATGTACTGATTATTAATTATTTGAATATAAATTTACTCCACACTGTATTGAGTTAGAAGAGTGGGATTTCTCCAAAGTTTTAAGGTTTTATAGACTGTATTTAAAGTCCTTGTATAAAGTCATCAGACTTCATTTTATAGGCTCTATTTATGACATTTATAAAGACATGGAGCACAAAAAATATTTTAGCTGTAGTGAAATTTCTGTTGGTTTTATAACAGTTAGATGTAAAATCTTGTGACAGCTCTTGTTTTGTTGTTTTTTTAGTTTACAATTTCATGAAGCTACTAAACCTCAGGTCTGAGGTAAACATCAGTGAATGAGGTCGAGGTCAGCTCAGCTCTTTCAATTATATATGGTTTTTTTTTGACACATAAGAGCACACAGTTAAAGGTGACTGGTTCACCGTAATCAATTTTTAGAAAGTGGTGTTTTGTGAGTATTGTGAGTTTTTCTTTGAAAGCCACTGTGCAGTAAATCGGGATGTTATAGTCTACTGCCCATCTTTTTAAACCTACAATGGGTGAAGGTGGCATCTTACTGTGTAGAGCTGTTAGCCTATGTTTGGTTTTTCTAAATTGCAGACAGCTTACCTGCAGGTGCTGTTTAACGTTGCTACAAATGCTGTTCCACTTTCCTGGAAACATTTGACATGTAGTGCTTTCTAACAATTAAGATTACTAGGAAATCTGCATTAACAACATTGTCATTAAAGGAAATCGGTCACCTTAACATTACCCGAGTGCTAAGCATGTCAGACCACACCGTAATTGACTGCAGCACATACTTACCAAAGTGAAAAACCTATGTGGACTTTCCCAGGTCCTACAGAACTCACACACTGCACCTGCATGTTGCCCCATGTAACACCACCCACCCATGGGCAGGCCCCCATCCATATATGGTAAAGGATTCTGGTGCACGTCATTCGGTAACACTCAATCAGGTAATGAAACATATTCATGATGTGGATGTGTTAAGGCACCCAAATCTTAGAAAAAGCACTCAAGGTTTCTTTGTTTCTATGTTTTGAATCAGTTGCTGTTAATGTAACCCCTTTCCATACATAACTCATTAATGTATCAAATATCAAATGTTTATTCCCATTAAGTCCTACATGATAGTACAGTAATGGGTGTCATGTATTCCCACCTTACAGCATATAATTCATAAAGGAGCAAGTTCATATTGTTGTGAAATGTCCAAGCTGGAGCAGCTAGTTAGTTACCAACATTGCACACCAGTCGAGCTGCATCGCATCACTGTTGAAAGAGATCTCTTCCTGCTTCTGAATATTGGTTTTGTTTAAGGAAAGTCTATTAATAATAAGTTTTTTGCTTTGTAAGAATACCTGCTTTGCAGAAATGTATGTCTATGATTTGAAGGACTCGAATGAGCAGTAGGGCAGAATAGTTCCCTGAAAATATGATTGCATCATCATTTACGTCATACATCACTACCAGCAGTGTCACAACCGGTCACAGGATGTTGATCTGATTCCCAATAGGTTAGTTTCCAATTCCCATTAAAGCTATGGAAAAAGATTGCCGTTCATTTTACTAGGCTACCAGGTAATGGATTAGATTAGAACTATTTAGAACAGATTAGATTCCCTTTACTTTTTTTTGCTTCATTCCAAAAAAACATCATTACAGTATAATAGCAATAATTATTATATTCATACTCACTGGATATGACATCGCATTCTCTGATTGGCTCCTCTACTACCAGGATATCAACTAGTATATCATGAGTAGAAGCAAACAAAATGGCGGAGCGTTTTGCCGACAGAAGAAAAAATGAGTTCTCTACTTGTAGATAAAAATACTAAATAAGCAACAGACGTTGGAATGAAATTATTTAATAGAAATATATTTGTCTGATTTTGGGTTTGGTTACTTTCTGTGTAGTTTTGTGGAAATATTGTATAATTTTTTAACATTTGGATAGAATAGCAAAAATTATACATTTCATGTAGTCCTGTGAATGTGGATATTCAATAAAACAATTATTCCACTCAAGCGTGCAGTACATGGCTGATAGTTCATGTACAGCTCATTATCTGCTAATGTAGATCATGTGATAAGGGTTTGGAATAAGTGTTTTTCAGTGTGAGAATGAATGGCGTACATGCTGAAGAATTTCATTGGCATGTGAGTTGCAACACGTCAAAAAATAGAGTCTACCCAGATTAACCTTTGAACTCTGGTATCATCACTGATCACAATGAGCAAAGTTCATGGGTTAAATGGGATATTTAATATCTCACAATAAAATATCTAGTTCTAAAGCTGCAATAGCTACATGTGCCTTGGTCTTACAAGCCTGGCTTCTAGCATTTTTGTTTTAGATGTGGTCAAAACCTGCCCACATTCATAGTGCGAGGGGATTTGGCTGACCTGAGGGATGACCAACCACAGGTATTTTTACATAGCCTGTTTACTTTGCATTAACTGCTTCAAATAAAGCTCTTTGATAATATTTCAAATGGGATATGAGCTTTTTCAGTTTAGTGACTTTATCATACTTCACAGAAGCTCATTGCCTCATGGCATTCAGACTGTTTTCTCATCAGAAACCGGTATGTGAAAATGCATACAAACAGAAGAGTTACAGAGATCCATATAAACTCAGAATTGATCTGATTGCAATCTTTTCAGATACCCATTCACTTCCCAGGTATATTATTAAACATGAAATACAGTGTTATCTCTTGGAAATAAAATCGAGTCAGCCTTTCTGAACCCATTCACTCACTCTTGTATGTGAGCATTAATGACCCCCGGCAACAAGTACAATGATATTACTAAACCAACATCTTAAAGCAAACGAGAGCACAAAACACTTCTGGGATTTTACCGTTTTCTATGACACTGTGTTGCGCTGCTAAGTTATCATGTATGCACAAGATTCTTCCATTGGTCACGCATTGTTGTTACTGTCATTGTAAACAGACACAGAATCAAAACAAGATGTAAAACTGATGAAAAAAGATACTATGCCATTTAGCTGGTGTGGTTTCCCTGGGAAACCTTTATATTCAGCCAGAATTAACTGATAATGAAAGATAAAGCACTGTGACTGTGACCCTTTAGTGTTTAAAATATCAGAATATCTGTGGTCCCGAAATAGAAACTATATGTTCCCATGTACAAGACATACAGCATATTGTACAGTTTGCAGTCCTTGCAAAGTATTTTGTTGCATGCTTTCATGTAGTAGCCAAACAGGAATTATATTCAAGATGAGACCACATTGCTAATATGAAAAATATATATCTGATTTAACATTAACATTAGTATCTTTTCTCTCATTCTTTAGGCAAAGCACCTCCATTCAGAAGATACTGGACATTGAGTAGGATGAGTACATTGGGTAGGAGTCTCTGCCAACATGAAGGAAGACCCAAAACAATGTTTGGAAATGAGGTAACCGGGTGTACCAAGAAAAATCTATGGCATTGTTCAAACTCCAAGCTAAATATCAAGCATAAAATCTGCCATTATGCCATTACACTAATAATACAGACAGACGCTGTTAAGCCCTCAACTTGGGCTCGTCTCAGGTAAAGGAGAATGGGAGATAGGCCCATGAATGTAATTTTTGACCAACCTCTTAATCCCATCCTCCTCACATGGATTCATCTGCCTCCCGCCACGTGCCAAGAAACCTCACAAGCTACGGTCAGCTCAATAGTGGCTGGGCCAATGGCTCAGGAGTGTCTTTAACCAATGATGGAACTCTCTTTCACATGCTGGCCCTCTGCACCATGGTCTTGATGGACATCCTGGCTGTGGTAGGCAACCTGACTATTATGGCTGTCATTGCCAAGGTACCGCGCCTTCACAAGTTCATCTTTGTCTTCCACCTGTGTCTGGTGGACCTCTTGGCTGCTCTCGTGTTAATGCCGCTAGGGATGTTGACAGAACAGGCATTCTTTAACGAAACAGTGTGTCAGGCATATCTGTGCTTGAGTGTTGGCCTTATAAGCGCCACCATCCTCACCATCTCCGCCATCAATGTGGAGCGGTACTATTACATTGTACACCCGATGCGCTATGAAGTTAAAATGACTATTGGGTTAGTAGTTTCTGTTCTGGTTGGCATATGGATCAAAGCAACACTTATGGCTGCACTTCCTTTGCTGGGATGGACGCTGCAGAGGGAGGAGGAAGTGCAGTCGAACCTGGTGTTGGAACCTAGATGCTGCTCTTTACATTCAGTGAATAGGGGGCCCCACCGCTTGGTTTTCATGCTCCTCTTTGCATTCATATACTTCCTGTGTCCTGTATTTATCATCCTTGTCGTTTACTGTAACATGTTCAAGGTAGCCAGGGTAGCGGCTATGCAACCAGGTCCCGTGCCTACATGGGTGGAAACTCCACGGCCTCGTTCGGACTCTTTAAGCAGCCGTTCCAGCACTCCGGCAAGCCTTGCAACCACTCGGAACACACCGCAGAGGACATTCGGTGGTGGGAAGGCAGCAGTTGTACTGGTGGCTGTTGGGGGTCAGTTTCTAGGCTGCTGGCTCCCCTATTTCTCTTTTCACCTCTACTCGGCCATCGTCGCATCCTCGCCTGCCTCGCTGGCTCAAATAGAAGATGTTGTCACTTGGATAGGTTACTTCTGCTTCACCTCAAATCCCATTTTCTATGGTTGTCTGAACCGCCAGATCCGTGAGGAATTATCGAGAAACGTGGCATGTGTCTTTAAGTGGGGGCGGCCACGTGACGAGGAAGAGCAGTTGCCCAGCAGAGAGGCTTCTATTGAAGAGAACTTCCTCCAGTTCCTCCAGAGCACTGGTTGTAATCTGGGGCCCAGGAACTCACAAAGCATCTCCGTCCCCCAGAAAGATGATGAGGACACGCTGTCTGTTCATCACAGGCCTTCGGTTGACTTCCACATTCCTGGACAGATCATGGAAGAGACGTCAGAATTTATTAATCAGCAGCAGCTAAACGATCTGAATATAACAGGCAACTGTTTCAAAACAATGTCTGAGCTGCAGGGTTAATATTTACAGAATATTTATGGAATATGTGTCTTCTGTTGTTAGAATGATTTGTTGTGCATTCTTTTTGATAACCTGCCTGATACTTTGTATTTGGAGATGAGGCTAATGTTTGATTTTTAGGATTCAATTTCATGGAACGTGTTCTGGAAGAACTCTGCTTAAATACAACAGTTGCTCTGTGTGGGATTGACAAGAAATGATCTCATCACTGCAACTAGTTACTAATTTTTTTTTTTTTATGGGGGTTCAATCCACTATTTATGAGAATGTGAGAAGTTGCCTGTTACAGGAACAAGCCATTGCTTAATTAGACCTACGTCTTGGCATTAGGAATGTGAATTGACCCACATGACTATCAAAGGTGGCTTGATGTGTCCATGTCTCTTATATTAATATGCAGGGTTACAGTTTCTACATGCTTAAACATGTGTATTATGGTGTCCTACAAAGTACTGATGTTTGGCACCGATAGCATAAATGCAACATCATGATCCGTAATTGTTTTTATTAAAGGAACATTTTTTGAGTTCAGGTCTTTGACTATATAAAGAAAGGCACATTTTATAATTGAAAGAAGAAAAAAACAAGCTTTGCCTTAGAAGTCACACACTTTCTACACCTTGTGATATGCCAAGCACACTATCCTGCGGGCTCTGGGCTTTATGAAACACCTGATTATCAGAATACTGGAAACATCAAATAACTGGGTCAAATAGGGTTTGCTGGAGACGTTGTTCACTATAAATGTACTCCAAGATCTTATCTAGCTTTATAAAATCAGGTCTGAAAAAGTCAAGTAATTTTGCCTTTTGACCCACTTTTCTAGTCAGTAACACACATTGGAAACAAGTTACTGGTCTTAAGGATGAAAGGAGGACATTTTGTTTAAACACAGCAGTCAGGTCCAAAGTGTCACACTGGTTAACTTCGTACTATAATAGTACTGTGCTATGAAGAAAATTGGATCACATGAATATTTGACTTGTGATGTGTTCAGCCGTCAGCTTTGAACAAATCCTGCTGTTGAAGAATCAAACACCACTGGACGTATAAGGTGAGCAGTATTGTAGCGTGGGTTTACAGCGGTCCTTCTGGTTGTGAATAGATACTGAAGTGAACTGTTATTTAAGGGTGAACCTAACTCTGATCCCTGCAGTACAGAACTGTTGAATTAGGAGTATCAGCTTTTTGTGGCTACAGTACACAATAAAGGCAATACTTGTACAAGCTGAGAAGTACTTTTGCCCTCCTTTACCACTATGTTTGATGACACCATTTTGTTATATTAGTTGTTCTCTACTGAAGTGTGTTGTTTGTTTGTTTGTTTCTATCATTTACCTTAACAAATACAAAATTTCTAAGGCATTATAGATATTTCAAATAAGTCAAAACCCTTCTGGTGCTTTACACATAAAACAAGGCAGGGGTCCCAAAGTATGGAGCGTGAAAGTCATTTAAGTAGTAGTTGGGAAAAAAACATGTTTTGTCCACGACAAAACCTCTTTTTAAATGTAGTAACTCCATTTAGCACATAAGTCCAATTTCTTCAAATTTTGGACTGTGAGGTTTAAACTCAAGTTAAATCAATCTATTTGTCTCTCTCTATCTATCTATCTATCAAGATTTTTTGATGCACTGTGACTTTACTTTATCAGAAATAGAATCTTTATTATTATAGAACTATACAACTATAGAAGCATTATGTGTGTTGTGCATGCATCATTATCACATGTAGACTTGTAAAGCTGTAATGCCACTTTGGCAGGTCTACATGGCCCTGGTGCTAAACTTGCTAAATACATAGCATCCAAGCCACTACGTCACTTAGGTGTTTATATCACTGAAAGCAGACCCCTCTGCTTCATGCCAGGATGGATCTCATCACTTTAGCGTGGATTATTTTCCTGTGGAAACACAACACTCCCAATTTGACTGGTAAGTCAATGTAAGGAATATTCCTTTTATTTTCTTTCACATACTTTACACATAGTCAGATTCATAGATATTTGGACAGCGAGACATTTCTTGTAATATTATCACAGGAGATTTGACAGGAAGCCAACGGGATGTGATTGATGTTATTGATTTTCAGCTTTAATTCGAGGGTTTCACAAAAGTGTAACATGAATAATTTAGGAATTACAGCCTTTTTTTACATAATTCCTTCATTCTCAACTTCTGAAAAGTAATTGAACAAACTAGCATTATTTTAAAATGCAAACCCTGAAGACTGAAACCCATGGACATCACCAAGTACTGAGTGTTTTCCCCCTGAGATGCTATATATATATATATATATATATATATATATATATATATATATATATATATATATAGTTATCTATCTATCTATCTAAATAAGTCCTGGGTTGCTTTTGTGATTTGTTTTGTATCATTGTCTATTTGTACTGTGAAATGCTTTCCGATCAGTTTTGCAACGTTTGACTGAATCTGAGCAGAAAGTATAGCTCTGTATGCTTAAGAATTAATTAATTCAGTAACCACATCATCAATAAACACCAGTAACTCAATTCCATTTGCAGCCATGCATGCCCACGTCCACCATGTTTAACAGAGGATGTGATATGATTTGGATCATATGGATCCCTCCTTTCATTCTCTATAGTCTTCTCTTCCGATTATTCTTTTAGAAGGCTTGATAATGAATCCAGTTCTTGAACTGGGCAGGCTTTCTAGAAAAGTTTAACTTACTCCTGAGTGTTTGGTTTATTGTAAAGTATTACCAGTGGTTATTAAGAGATATGCATTTAGAGAAGCTGTCTGTATTAGAGACAAATTTATTTAAAAAAATATGTCACTGTTCAAATGTTTATTAATCTAAACTGTGGACTGTGCATGTTACTGGCACAATAAGATGTTCTGATATTATACTAATGTGATATATCAACTGGGCAGCATTGTGTAGTGGTTAGCATGTCCGCCTCACAGCGAGAAGGTCCTGGGTTTGAGTCCAGGACTTGGTGAGGGTGTTTCTGAGTGAAATTTACATGTTCTCCCTATGATTGGATGGATTTCCTTCAGGTACTCTGTTTTTCTCTGCCACAGTCCCAAGACATGCACATTAGGCTAATTGGCTGTTCCAGATTACTCCTAGGTGTGAAGGTGAGTGTGTATGGATGGTCCTGCTATGGTCTGATGAGCTGTTCAGGGTGTACCCTGCCTTCGCCCACTGTCGGCTGAGATAGGCTCTAGCCTCCCCTCGATCCTAGTAGTATTAAGTGTTACGACGAATGACTGAGTATATAATAAATCTGGACTTTAAAAATGTGTGGTGGTTGTGGGTTGGGTGATAGAGGGGTGTGATCTGGCCAACCCTCTAACAGAATATCCCTATTTGATCTATTTCACTTATATCTCACAAATTGGCAAAGATCGCCGTTTTAATGTATTAACCAATAATAATTCATTTTGTTTTGAGTCATGATAGTTACATTTAATGTCATGTAATATATGCAAGTTATCTCATGTTATCACTTATGTTATAATAACTATAAACACCATCACTCACCAGTCTCTTCTCTTTCCTCTCATGAAAATACTATAAAATAGAAACACTGGTGGTGGAAACCTAATACAGTAGTGGGATATTTACTTTAAAAAACACATTATTTAACCTGTTTGTTTTTATCCTAGGTTATGTGGACCATCTGCCGCACAAGTTCCAGGGAAAAAGTTGTTACTCTAGAAACAATCTGTGCATCATAAAAATACTGAATTAAGGTTGTTAGCATTTTTGTTGTTTTTAAAAATGAATCAATAAGTTTGAACAGTCAAGTATGAGAATTCAGCAACACTGTTTGGTGAAGTGAACTCCAATCATTATTGAATTTGATTTTGGTCCTAATAATTTTTGCATGATATTCTGACAATGTTCTTGTTCTGCAGAGGTGGTGTTTTAAGTTTGCTTGAAAAAGAAGGATTGGATTGTAGTTTTAGTCATCACAGTACGTGTACTTTAGTGCACATACAATAAATAGCACGCAATATTTGCATTTGCTGGTAAAATTTGCTAAAGGGTCAGTACTTCAGCAATGCTTCAGGGAGCAGCACTAATAATGACAAGCAACTTTATTATTATTATTTGTTTTTTTTCCATTTCTGTTTAATCATGGACACCCCCCCCGGAAACACATTATCAAGTCCAAACAACCCTTCTTTTAGCATTCAGCCTCACTCACTCACTACTCATTTACCAAACTGCTTAATCCTACTAGGGTTGCGTGGAGGCTGGAGCCTATCTCAGATGACACTGGGTGAAGGCGGGGTACACTCTGAATAGCCTGCCAGACCATGGCAGGGCCAACACACACACACACACACACACACACACACACAGAAACATTCACACTTACATCCAGACCTAGGGGCAATTTGGAACATCCAGTTAGCCTAATGTGCATGTCTTTGTATTGTGTAAGGAAACCAGACTACCAAAGGACATACAAACTCCACACAGAAATGCCTGAACCCGAGAATCGAAACAGGACCTTGTTGCTGTGAGGCTGTAAAAAATTACTTCTCTATATTTTTTTGGTGAAAATGTATTGAACGATGCTATTGTAGGCAATGAGAACCAAATAAATTATTCCGACAAGTATATTGAGGTAAAAGTGTGGCTAATAAACAAAAACACTGAAAATACCAATTTTTAAAAAAAAATTCAAAGGTGTCGCACATTAATTTTTTTTTACTTTTGCATAGCATGAATGAACTTCACACCATATGGAATGGTTTAGCGAATGAAGAAATTAAAAATACAATGATGCAGTGACGATTATACACGTAACAAAATGAAGATAAATCAGAAAGCAAGTACTATTCAAGTATTTTTTTCATGTAATACTGGATCATGTTGATGAGAGTAAGTAAACAAACAACAATATATAATAATAAATAACAGTCTCTTTTTTGAGGAAAAAAAAAGTCAATATTTATTGTGGCCGTCCTTTACTTTGATTACAGCATTTCACCTTTCAGGCATAGTGTTCACATATTTTTTTATTTCTTCACTCGCTAAACCACTGCTATGCAAAATTAAAAAATTTGTATTTAAACATTTTTTTGAAGTAATGTTTTTTTTAACCTGTACAGTCATAGGCAGTAAAGATCAATCAAATCATGAAATCATGAGTATCAGTTGGGTAGTGGTGGCTAGTGGTTATGGGTTACTGACGCCAAGGTCAGCGGTTCAATCTCCACTATCACCACTGTTGGGCCTTTAAGCAAGACCCTTCACCCTTAATTGCTCATTTGTATAAAAATTGTTTAATTGTAAGTTGCTCTGGATTCTGCCAAATGCTGTAAATGTAAATGATACCCTTCAGCTGTGCAGCTTAAACTAAACCACAGGAGTAGCCTAATACTTATAACTTTAATAAATAAAGTTATGGATAGGATGAGATTGAAAATGAAGTAACACGCAGAAAGAGGGGGTAAGTACAAGCATAGTGTTTGCAGACCTTCATTTATTATCCACCCACCTTCACCATACTGCTCAGATTTTTTGGGCTTTGATGTTTGGGAGGTGCGGAGGTAAGAGGGAGGCCCCTAGTGGTGAAGTTCAAACACTCTGACCTTTTAGTTGAGACAAGGCATAAAGGTGTTCTACGAGCTTTGTGAGTCATTTCAGTATGGATATAAATAAATAAATAAATAAATAGATGGATAGATAAATATCTTATGTGTTACTGGTTTAACAAAACCTATGAAGAGCCCAGGATGATGTTTTTGCAGTAGGTGGGCCAGTCTTTCTGTATATAGCCTTTAGTTTGTTTTTGGGTTGATGGTGCTTTTAATTTTACAGTGAATTCAAAATGAACTTTCTGATGAATTGGTAGATAAAACATAAACATGCTATGCTACATGCATTTGTAAACGATGATGATGATGCTGATTTTCTTATACAATTTCAAATTTCTTTACTGAAAGAATTAATTACCTGTTAGATGAAATTAATGCAATGAACAAATTTCAAGTATAAAATATTTTTTTAAAAGGCATGAACTAACCACATTTTTATATGTACCATTATTATTGCAGTTTTCATTTTTGTATATATAATATATATTTATTATTGTGTTCTAGCTCTCTGGTCTAATAGAACACTAAAAAAGACTGTTTAAGTTATAATTCATTTGCATGAAGCATTTTTCCTTCCATACCTGTGAAACACATTTTAATATAAACAGGATCACCATTTGCAGAAATCTAGTCCCATTGTACAGCTTGCATGAGCAGGGCAGACACATGCAGCCTGGACTGAACTGTGCAGGATTTATTTGCAAGTGCGGAGGAACTTGGTGTTTCCATGGTAACTTATCCGCTGCCACATTGCTCTGTAGACTGAATGTAGTGAGCATTAACAGCAGACCACTTCTTCAACCATTTATCACACATGACGGAAGAACACACTGACGGACAGGCCGGTGTTTGTATCAGGTCATGTTTTTATTTTGTACTGCCTTTTCTGTTACAGAGGGGTGGGTGGGGGGGCACACAAGATAGGAACTGTTATTTATTTAGGAAGAATAAAAGCACTACTCTGACTCAATTCAATCATGTTTATCCTTCTGACTTTCTGTGGCTGAGCCAATTCAGGCCACTAATACATTCACACATTGAGTATTCTGTGGCTGACACCATAAATAATGTTTGTTCTTTGTTAAAGATAATTGAAGTATGGACTCATTTTCCAAAATGTAATACATTCCTATATAGGGTGTCATAGTGGTTAGCACGTCCTAGTCATAGCAAGAAGGTCCTGGGTTCAAGTCTGGAACTCGTCGACGGCTTTTCAGTAGGGTTTGCATGTTCTTCCCGTGCTTGTGTGGGTTTCCTCAGGGTACTCCGGTTTCCTCCCACAGTCCAAAGACATGCACATTAAGCTAATTGGCTGTTACAGTTTGCCCCTAGGTGTGAGTGAATGGTTGATTGTGTGTGTGTTTGCTCTGTGATGGACTTGTGAGCTATTCAGGGTATATAGTTCGTATATCCTGCCTTCACCCAGTGCCTGTGGAGATAGATAGATCCCCATGACCTTAGTAGGATTAAGTGGCTTGGAAAATGAGTGAGTACTCACACACACACACACACACACACACACAGACCCCAACAAACCACCCACATTTCAAAAGAAAAAAAGCTTAATCACATAATTATTTGCGCACATGAAACTTAGTAAAGCGGCAGAGGTCTGTTGGTAGCCCGACCCCATTTGAACACCTTGAGCTTGAAGAACTCAATGTGTGGTTTCAGCAAGAAGGAGCTACGGCACACACAGCTCAAAGAGCACTATAAGTACTGAGGGAAATGCTTCTGGATCGGCTGAGGTCGTCGCATGATGATGTTGGGTGGCCGGCCCGTTCCCCTGACCTCGGCCCTTATGATTTTTTTCTGTGGTGCTATCTTAAATCACTAGTGTGTACTCATCGACCCCAAACTCTCGAAACCCTTAAGGTTGCTATTTAGCAGGAGGTCACTGCTGTTTCACCTGACACGACACGTCAAGCCATAGCAGCCTACAGAAATATATATAATTATTTGCCAAATGCGAGGTGGATGTCTCTGAGTATTTTAGTAACAATAGCTGAGCCTGAGGTGAATAATTGTTTTAGTGTATATCATATGGGAACATAAAGTTATAGTCATAGTTTTAGCATATACTACCCAGAAACATAAACAAAAAAAACAACTTTTTTTGGTATTTTTTTCTTTTTTAACTCTTTTTAAACCCATTCAAAACTTGAAATAAGTGCTTTTTTCCCAACGACCAAAATTTTCTTTCTGAGAACATTTGCTTGTATTTCTGGGATTTCAGCATAACTGTATGAGCAGCACGGTGGCGTAGTGGTTTGCACGTCCGCCCGACAGCAAGAAGATCCCTCCGTGTGCTTGCGTGGGTCTCCTCCAGGCACCCCGGTTCACTCCCACTGTCCAAAGACATGAACATTTGGCTAATTGGCTGTTTTTAGTTGGCTGTTTCAAACTGACCCCAGGAGTGAGTGTAAATGGTTGTGCGTGGGTTGGCCCTGCAATAGTATGGCGAGCTCTTTAGGGCGTACGTTTCCTTCTTCCAAGTCGGCTAAGATAGGCTCCAGCCTCTTCGCTTCAGCAAATGAGTCGACATCAGTGAAGCAAACCATGAGTTCTTGTTTGCCATTTGGATTCAAGCTTAATGTGAGGTGGACAAACAAAAAAATAAATAGTAAAAAAAACAAAAAAAAACCTGTTTTCATCCTGGCTGACTTATGCCTGGGATTATACTAAGTTTCCTTCAAAAAACCAGCAGCCGCAAACATGTATACAGTGCATTGCTGGTTCCCAACCGCCTGTAGGAGGGACTGAGTGTGTGAAGGTGTATATAAAGCACCATGTGTTCTGTTCCTTCTCCTTTAAACTCTACTACAGCCCTGTATTAAAGGATTAAACGCCTGCTGAAGATGAATGGATGGATGGATGGATGAATACACTCCAGTCCCCTCAGTAGAGGGTGCAAATGCACCAGTATTAAACCTTATCATCTCCAGACCCACAGTTTCAGCTCTAAAGCAGCTATTACATGGTTTTATTCACAGATGTTTCCTTTATAGCAGCAAAATATAGCATCATTTCATATGTGGGTGAAATAAAGTCAAACAAACCGAAAATATTGATATGAAAAGGTGTTTTGTGACAGGGTAACTACATTTCCCACAATTCCTGTAAACCAGCCCCCATCTAAACCCCACCCCCAAACCCCCCCCGCCCCCCTCCTAACTGCATTTTTCCAAATTGACCACGACGGGAGAACCGAGCGCGCGCACTCCACCGCTTCACAACCCTGACACTAACTTTAAGGAATTTTAATACTGACTGCGTTTTTTTTTACGGCGAATTGATCTGAAAGAACACACTTGAAGGATCTCTTTGATCTTGTGGTGAGCGAGCTCTTTCCCGACAGGGTGTTACTTGGTAACCAGTGGTCACTTTTTTAAACAACTGGAGCTGCGTTCACATGCTTGGCGCTTGTGCATCATTTTAAACGTCTATATATGTTTTTACAGATCACTTTTTAACGGAGTCTGTTGAAACGAAGTGTTTAGTTTTTTAATTGCCCTGAATGGCAGTTGGTTTCTTTCCCATGCGCCAACCAACGCCTTTACTGTGTGCGAGCTGAAAACCGTTTGCTGTGAGTACAGACACCCAGCAGCCAAACAACAGCTCGGTGCGCCATCACTTTTGTTTTTTCTTTAGTATCTTTTCGGTTGTTTTGTTTAATTTTTTTTAAACAAAAACGGTTGAAGATGGGTTGCACCCTAAGCGCCGAGGATAAAGCTGCGATAGAGAGGAGCAAAATAATCGATAGGAACCTGCGGGAAGACGGAGAGAAAGCGTCCAGAGAAGTCAAACTGCTCCTGCTGGGTGAGTGAGTGCACGTTTAGGGACAGTGAACGCACCTTTTTATTCATTAATTACACGACAATCCTTTAAATGCTACGTGTACAGAGGATATTCCAGAAATTTGGCTCTGAATATTAGTCGATATCCTGTGGATGTTGAGTTTCTGAATAAAAAAATGCTTTTACATGAGTGGACTGTTGAGAAGATGTTTTGGTTTTGAAAACACGTACGATCACGCATATAAGTTCAATCCTTCTCAAGGACCTTGAACGCTGCATTTCCTTGGTGGGTAAATATGAACACATTGCAGTGGGATTGTATTATTTAGAAAAACAAAACAACAAGAATAAAGTATTGGTTCCTGGTTGGTATTAACGGTATCATGTTTCTTATGGTGTTGATTACAATCAGTGTAAACAGAGCTGATGGTTTAAGCAGGAGATTAGTGTTTGGGAGGCATTTAATGGTTATTTTGATGGGATTTGAAGTGTTGTGATGGTGACTATTAAACACCAGATACTAGAAGAGAAGACCTGGTTACTTTCATCTGCTTGTTTAATTTTCTCTACTGACCATAAACCAGCTTGGGTTGAGTGTGCTGGTTGTCCCTTCATGTAATATGTTTGTGATGGGTTTTTTTTTTCAATTATTATTCAGGAATTAAACACATTACAAAAGTGCTGAAATAACAGTTAACTCTAAAAATAACCTTTAAACTTTTAAGATCAAAACTAAAAGAGAAAAGTTTCATTTGTGTAAAGTCAAGATGTTTACATCAATTTAAAAGTTTGAACAGAACAGAAGGATTAATGGTGATTAGGATATTATTCTTTTAAAAGATTTTCTCATTTATGATTGGAGGAAAGCCATCAAATTATTATTGCATTGTTGCCATGGGATAACTGAATTATTGCATCATAGCCATGGGATAAGTGTAACGTGACGGTCTACATTGACAATTTGGCTTTTGTATGATAGAGAATTATTCAGTCGAGGGGTTTTTATATATCATACTTCACTTCATTCAATAATTGCTTATTACATCAACTTATTAGACATCATTGATATTTTCATGGCCTTTGGGTTAGCTTGGAAAAGTCTAATGCACTTAAATCAATGCCAAAGGACTATGGAAATGTCCAAGAGTTAATTAAGTGTAGTTTAATTTTAACCATAAATTCTATGATACGTTTCTAGTGATGCCTTAACAATTTCAGTTGACCTGCAGTGCTCATTACCCAATATACCACTATTAGGCCAGAGCTATCTCAAGGCTAACCAAGGTTTGTAGCCTGGGGCTTGTTTAAAGCCCAAAACCCTTTTGCGTTCTTGTTATCGTGCTTATATCCCAACAGTTTTCCTGTCCATAACATGCTACCTTGCAGTTAACGCCACCCGCTGGAAGATTCCTGTCGTACAGAAGACCTAAAGAGAAGAAATCCAATGGCGACTGAAATGGAAGTTTGTTTGCTGGTGCTGATCTACATTTAAAGGAGAGGATTGCAGTAAATCCCAGATTAGAAAATGAAGCCTGAGCAAAGGAGCCGTCCTGTGACGTTTTTGCTAATAAACCTTGGGCAGTTCCACTATAACTGACGTGTCATTTGCACAAAAGATGATTAAAAAAAAACATATCTTTTATTACAAACTGAATTTAATTATATTTATTGAAATTTTAAAGACTTGAACATCAGAACAAATACTTGTGTGAAAATTTGTGAGATTGAAATTTAATTGACTTAAAGTGGTCATTTAGATAAGCAACCTAACTAGCCCTCTTCAGTCTCTCACACACATCTTTCTGTTCTTATTAAAGCACTATCACCTTGCATTTCTTTCATGCAAAATGTGCTTTTATGAGAACAAGCGTTGCAAAGATTTCAGGTTTCTGGCCCAGCCTTCAACAGTTCTTAAAATTCCACAGGTCCAAATACCCGGTTTGGTCTGAAAACAGGACACTGAGCTTTTCTTTCCAATGTCTTGTGCTCTTGTCTAAACTGTGCAGCTTACTGGAGCATGGAAGTGCGCTTGGTTTATACCCTGAATGCATGAAGTAGGGTGAGCTATTCACTGAGGCCAATTTTGCACAGGCTGTTTAGCCCAGTATGCAGTGCATAAAATAAAAGCCTTCACCGAAAGCACAAACATTTATCCTGGGAAATGGAGGTTTAGCTGGATGAAGATCAGTTCTGTTGCGGTTGAAGTGAGGGGGTTTGTATTTGGGATGCATCCCAATAGCACATAAATTCTTTATTTAGCTCTAGTGTGTTGTTTGAACACTGTTAACACTCGCTAATCTCTAACTGTCAACAGCACTGAAATGCAAATCAAAGCAGCGGTGATGTTTGTGCTCACTCAATGGATTGACGCTTGGTATTTTTATTTTTTTTTGTTTTTTTTTTGGAATGCATGAATTCGTACAACTTTCCCGGGAGTGTTTTCACTCTGTTGTGCACCACATAGCTCTGCTAACATCAGCAGTTTTAGGATAACTGCTGCTCCACCATCACCACTGGACTGGAAGGAATCCACTATACTCAGTTCCAGTATGATTTTTTTTTTGTGTAGCAACATCCAGCATTTCAGTAAAATCAAAGATCCTAAATGCTTAACTGCATTCTTAAGAGCTTATTGCTGGTCTTGTGGGCTTAGAGTAATATTTGCTGTATTTCTGATACCTACATGTACTTCAACAGCATGCCTTCATCTACAATATAAACAGTGGTGTCCTTATTTTTATGTATAAAAACTGGGGGATTTATCTAAGCTAATCGTAACGGAGTCTAAATCCGCATTCACACAGGAAGTGACGAACAACCACACACAAAGTCAATGATGAGCGACGAGAGGCCAAATTTTTCCAAGTGATGCAAAGTGGGTAGGAACAAAGGTCAGCTGATATAAACTTTCACGCTGCATGATTCAAGCAATTACCAATCAGATCTTAAAGATTCCATTGATTGACAGATGCCACCAAACACTGGGTTTTCCAAATCCTTTTCCGTAGGGAAACTATGAACACGAGTTTAGTGATTCTGTCCGCATCAACATGGACAGCAGTTCATTATTGGTTTTAATTTTATGACAACACACAAAGTTTTAAATGGGAACGCAATGTTTGGGTCCATGTTTCTGGAATAAATGTATACATTTACATACGTTTAACTCTTCCTGTTGATATGCAAAACAGTCTCCATTGTCCACATTGCCATGTGATGATAATGATGATAAACTATTTATGATGCTGATGTAAACAAATATAAGCTAAAATAATATTATTAACCAATATGTAATTTAGTAATATAACTATTATTATAATAAGCTATTTGTTAGTGAACTTACTAGATACTGCTTGCAAGTCTAAACTTCATGTATTGAACTTGCTGTTCATTGCTCATAGTTTCACTTGGAAATATTTGGATTCGGGAAATGTGGGAGGTTTATCTAGCTGATTCGCCTGTGTCGTGAAGCAATTCTTCATCTTCTTCCACTTGATCTGGGGGTCGGGTCGCGGGGGCTGCAGCCTAGTGTGGTCTAGCAGTGAGGTCCAGAAGTCCCTTTTCCCAGCCACTTCCTCAAGCCCTTCTGGGGGGACACTGAGGCATTCCCGAACCAGCCGAGAGACATAGTCCCTCCAGCGTGTTCTGGGTGGACCCCAGGGTCTGTTTCCTGTTGGACATGCCTGAAACACCGCACCGGGGAGGCGTTCAGGAGGCATTCTAATCAGATGCCCGAGCCACTTCAACTGGCTCTACTTTGAGCTCCTCCCGGATGACCAAACTTCTCACCCTGTCTCTAAGGGAGAGCCCCGCCACCCTGCGAAGGAAGCTCATTTCAGCTGCTTGCATTCGTGATCTTGTTCTTTCGGTCACTACTCAATACTCATGACCATAGGTGAGGGTAGGAATGTAAATCGAATGGTAAATACAGAGCTTTGCCTTCTGGCTCAGTTTCCTCTTCTCCACAACGGACCGGTACAAGTTCCGCTTTACAGCAGAGGCTGCACTGATCTGCCTGTCGATCTCCCGCTCCATCCTTCCCTCACTCGTGAACAAGACCCTGAGATACTTGAACTCCTCCACTTGGCACAGAACCTCATTCCAGACCCGGAGGGTGCATTCCACCATTTTCCAGCTGAGAACCATGGCCTCGGACTTGGAGATACTGATTCTCAACCCAGTCGCTTCACACTCAGCTGCGAATCGCTCCAGCAAGAGCTGAACGTCCCGGCTTGATGAAGCCAAAGGGACGACGTCATCTGCAACAAGTAGAGATGAGATCCTATGGCCACCAAACCAGAACCCCTCAGAAATTCTATCTCTAAATATTATTAACAGAACCGGTGACAAAGGACAACCTTGGTGGAGTCCAACCCCCACTGGAAATGAATTCAACATGTTGTTACCAATGCGGACCAAGCTCTGGCTCCGGAAATACAGAAACCGAACGGCCGGTAGCAATGGGTCCCGTATGCCACATTACTGGAGCACACCCCACAAGATGGCCCGAGGGACACGGTCGAAAGCCTTCTCCAAGTTGACAAAGTACATGTGAACAGGTTGGGCAAACGCCCATGCCCCCTCCAGAATCCTGTAGAGTGTGTAGAGCTGGTCAAGAGTGCTGCGGCCAGGACGAAAACCACAGTGTTCCCCCTAAATCCGAGTTTCAACTACCCTCCTTTCCAGTACTCCTGAATAGACTTTCCTGGGTAGGCTGAGGAGTGTGATTCCACGATAGTTGGAACACACCCTCCGGTCCCCCTTTTTAAAATGGGGAACTACCACCCCGGTTTGCTAATCCAGAGGTATGACTCCCCGATGACCACGCGATGTTGCAAAGACATGTCAACCAAGACAGTCATACTACATCAAGAGCCCTGAGGTATTCAGGGGGATCTCGTCCACCTCCGGAGCCTGGCCACCGAGGAGCTTTTTAACAACCTTGGTTACCTCAGCCCCAGTGATGTGCAGACTCCCTCCTAAACCCCCAGGCTCTTCCTCTTCCACATCGGGCGTGTTGGTGGGTTTGAGGAGGTCCTCAAAGTATTCCTTCCACCTCCTGACAACATCTCCAGTGGGGATGTTGTTGAAGCAATTGAAATGTCGCTCAAACCGTTTTCCACGCATCGCTTCCTGGGTGAATGCCACTTAAGGGTGCTTTTACACTTGGCCCATTTTTCTAGTGAGATTACTGCCCCAGCTGGCCTCTGTCCTTATTGTAATATTAGTTGCAAACACTTGTCTGTCATTACCACCTTAGGAACTTTATTGATCAATGTTGCAATGTATATTAATCATTGTGCCATAAATGTGTTTTGAAGTCCAAGAGTGGTGATAGAGTAAGGAAGTTTTTTTTTGCAGAGACAGATGGCAATATGAAATGAATGCCACTGTTTTTGTGAGTATTCTCCATTTAAAATGTATTTTAATTCATCCAAATTTCTCTTTAAAAAAAGACCTTCTTTCAAACAAACGATACCTCATCACCGGTGCTTTTTCAAGATTCAACACTCCAAAGAGTTCACACCAAGCATGAACCACACTGGAATTCAGGCCAACCGATCCCCAGACCCCCAGACTGCAACAATCACATGGTAGATATAGTTCCACATAGTGTTTATTACTCTATGTGCTGGCTTGAACAAAATCTCAGCAGGAAACTAGAAAGTTGAGTCATAATTTCAAGTTGATAATTTGCGTGTCGGCACATGTAACATTAAACATCATATCTTCCTTACAGTTCTTACTTGGTATTTAAGTCAAACTTGCTTATACAAATATGACAGTATTCTTAATTTAGCTCGATCAATAATTTTTTTTAGACGGACAAAAATTCACATTAACTTGCCCTATACGAACTGGGACACTCAAGTGTTATTCTGACGATTGTGCATTCTCGCAAGAGTGAAATATCAGCCTTTTTAAACGGGGCAATGCAAACTAGAAAATTGTAAGTAAAAATGATAATGAAAATTTCCCTATGTTCATATTCAACAAGATAGTTTGAAAGGCTTTTCTATCATTTCACTGTAAAGAGGCTAATTTTGTTCCTGCTAGTTTTTGTTTGTTTTTTTTTTGTGAAGAAATTTTGTTTCCGTGTGCAGAGTGAAATAATGCAAGCATCCAAGATACAACTAGAATGTTTATAAATGCTGCGTTAAAATTCCTTTCTCTGTTACAAAGGCACTTGGGAAATTTTTAATTGCATAGGGGCTAATAATTTTGTCCTCCTCTGTAAAGTATGTTATGCTGTGTTGAGAAACTAATCTACGAATCATTTGTTTTATTCCTCTAAAACACTGGTGGTATCGGGGCTGCTTTGCTTCATAGTTAATGTTTAGATCCTCTTGCTTTGGTGAGACTTTCTCATTATCGCCCTGTTTTGTCTAATGCAAGTGATGTCTGCTATAAACACAGCCTGTATTAGAGACACACACACACACACACACACAGTAAAAGTCTAATAATACTGCTTTGCCGCAGAAGACAGTTTAGGTTTAATAGCAGTAATGTGATTAGTGCCTACCTTCATGGCTGATGGGAGTTTATTGCACTTTCTGGGATGCAGGATTGAGGCTGTGTCGTGTAGCGCTGCGCTATAATAAGTCTCAGTAAATCAAACGTAGCTGAAATCCTCAGCTGAGCTTTATAATAGCAGGGACCCAAACCACAATGCAAATGCCATCGCTGCTCAGCATGCAATTACAGGAGCTATGCAGCTATTCACACACCCATGCAAACCATTTACAGATGTTTACAAAAATTGACGTGTACTGACCGCTGTGCTCATTTACAGTAAGGGAACGCTGATGCCTTCCAGGTGTGCAATGAGCAGGATTTATCTGTCCTCCATTATAGTTATAGATAAATGAAGAGCGGAAGACATTTTCATTTTGGCAATTTGTTGCAACCACTTACAATATGTATTTGAACATATAATGCAGGAACATGAAGCTAAGGACTTCCTGATTGAGGACTGATCCTTCAATCACATGTGCCAGGAAATGTGTATGTGTTGTCTTTTGGTGGGGTTCCCAGTATTCAAATCTAACTGCAGTGTTTTGTTTTTCTGAAAATGTGTATGGGTGTTTTTGTGATTGGGGAAAATTAGTCATTGTTAAACATGTGCTCTGCCAAATATATTGGTGTAATTGGCAGATATTTAACATCTTTTTGTGGGATGTCCCATGGTATGGGCAGATGATTAGCGGTACTCTTGGGCGGCTTGGGTCTGTGTCCATCTATCTCTCTGTCTGTCATGATGTCCTGCTGCAGGTGGATGGAAAGCCAATGGAGACACATTCTTCTTTTTCCCCCCCCACCACCCAGGGTCACTGCATGCACAGAGCTTTACACCCTGCTTCTAGTTCCAATTTCCTTTGCCAATTTATACTATGTAATGGGGTTAGCTGACAAGTGAGCTGCAAGTACAGAATGAAACATGATTACATTATTTTATTAATTCTATTTGTGTCATTTACATCACGCTTTTATTCAGTTAATGTTGCGGGAAATCCACAGGAGTTGATCGATCCTCTTATCATGGACGGTATAGCAGTTATAAACAGCCCTTCTTTCACCTGCTGATCTCTCTTGCATTTAATACAACAAAACAGCAGCTTGTTTAAAGTTCTATGTCCCGAAGGCTCCCATGTCTAAAAACTTACTGGTACAGCGATGACTGTGGAGACTCCTTCTGTTTATGTTGAATAAACCTCTTCTTACTGGAAAAGACCATAAAGTATTATTGTTTTCTGTGTTGAATATAACCTTTCACCTTTTTGTTTTCAGTCCCTCTGAATTGACTGTTAGCTTAGAAATGGTAGAGTATTGGAACAAAGGCATGAATTCAATAGTATAATGTATAGATTGGAGCACTGCCTAAAAGCGGGGCTCCCCATGAGATTGTTTGTGAGCTGTGTTACTCATTTATTTTTATTTATTTATTTATGTTCATAATTAATTCATTATTCTGATGATGTTTTAAAAGGTTAAGGCATGTTCTCTGAAAAAAAATCAGTAGAAGCATTGTCAGCAATACCCTATGATATAACTTTAATGTGTTGTTTAGATATTGTTTCAGTAAAAAACAAAAAAGAAATAAAAAATTCTCTTGGTATACATTCCTTGCTGTCGGCAAGTTTTTGTCAAAGACCGAACGACCAGTCAGCATTGCAATGCACCGGACAGACGTTTGAGCCATCCAAAATCAAGTTGGTTATCAAGTATGGAGCAGTGCTAGTCCAGAACTGTAAGTGTGCACAACTATCAGAGCTGCAGTTATTCTAAATTAATGAGCATTTTCTCAAAAATGAGGGTCGGGTGTTTAACACTGTTGTATAAATAGTCTTGAAACATTAGAGTTGGAAACTTTTCATATGAAATAACAGGAGTAAACTAGAAATCTGCAAAACTGAAGGTCAGCCTTTAAAAGTGAGCCTAAATGTAATTTGGGGGAAAACGTCTTGCAGCATAATCGTGGTTAAAAGAACCATATTTAATGCAATTACAACAGTACATTAAACAGTAAAGAATATAATTTCTTAAAATTTGTTTAAGAAATGTTCGTTTGCATGGGACTGAACAAAATATTCATATTTGTTTCTGTACAATAGTTTGTGTAATTCACCCAACATTTCAAATGAATGCCAATATATTCCTGTTAATTTCCATGGAAATTCCCATTTCTAACCGGGAATATTCCAAAATTCCCCATCTTAAGTTTCCATGGGGCATATCTATAATGTTTGAAATGAATCCACTACCATCACATTAAAAATTGTATATAGAGAAATCTCTTAATCAATACTCCAGGCTTTGCTCAGTCATGGATTCTGCTGTAGGTTTCATGCACAGTGTACAATATTCCCAGAAACCTGTAATAGGATAATTTCCTGAACTTTTAATCACCTGTTTACCTTCTACTGGGGTTAAATGGTAATTGTCCGTAATCTTTGGTGAGAGAGTACAAATTAATTAGACGTCTTCACTTGTAGTGTGTTCAACATGTTGCAAATTTTTGCTTGCAGATTCTGTATACCTTCTGACCTTACAAGCAACTAATTATGGGGATGCATCATCAGTGGTCCTTAATTGCACTTTTGGATACTCTGTCTTCTATTAGCTAAAGCTTTTAGATGTAGCACAGATATGCTCAATATATAGCTGGTGAAAGATGGGAAGGAAAACTCTTCAAGTCTGCAGGGCAGCGAGCCTAAAGGTCTGAAGTTAACAGGAATTAACGCATGTTTACTGATGACATGATGAATAGGGTTTTAAAAGCAGACCGAAATCTACTGTAAATGCAAGAGCTTTATTTTTCTCCTGACCCACATTGTAGTCTTGATTGAAACTCCTGCACAGTGGGTACATGTATAGATACAGTGCTCCACATCTCAATCTTAGGTAGTGTCCATTTCATGTCGATAACTCCTATTTCTGGCCTGTGATGCCCTGATGTGGTTCCTGTCCATGACTTAGGGCAAAAAATGTAGGCAAAATACCTCATGTTTTTGGTTGAAACTCTTGGGCTCAGTCTAAATCTACATTAAAGTAGTGATGGAAAATTTCTGCCGTGTAATAAACTAGTCACTGTGGTTTCAGTTCAGTAGAATTCCAATTTTCCTTAGTGTAGAAAACACATTGACTCGGGTATTTCCCCACCAGGCTTAATTTCCAGCTGGTTCAAATTTCACAAAACTGTTGCCTTTAGGGATGAGGGGGAAAGATCAATTCTTATACATCTACATCTTTATATTCTTTTATATTTATTGATGTGCAAATTGCCATCAGTTTTTCAATGCGGTTCAAAAATTCTGATGATGATAATAATAGTAGAAGCAATAATAATAATAAACAATACTGCTACTACTAATAATAAAATGCTTTTACCAAAACCATTGGACAGAAAATATGTAGTGGCTCAGTGGTTTAAGATCTTGGGTAACTGATTGAAAGGTCACAGGTTCGAGACCCAGTACTGTCAGGCTCTTAACCCTCAACTGCTCAATTGTATAAATAAGATCAAATGTAAGTCACTCTGAATAAGGGTGTCGGCCAAATGTTATGTAAAATGTAAATGTATAGTAAGCATGTATGTAAGAAACTACTTGTGTATACAGAAGCACATTGCATGCAAGTTAAGCAAAAATAAAAAAATAAAAAAATAAGATTTAGTTGTGGTAATAAAATAGTGTGCCACTTTACCAAGCTCTAGGCAAATTATAGAACATGAGGTGAAAATATGTGAAGATAAGGTCAGGTGCAGCTACAGTCTTCTTTCTGTTTACTTTATATTTTGATCATATAGTAAATGAAACAGATACTTTTACTGATGCTCTACGTAATTATACATCATGTCTTAAAATGGCAAGGAAGAGCTTAAGGAATAGGTTACAATAAACAGTGTTATGTAAATAATGTATGTACTCTTCTAAAGCATTCCTACCTAAATTACTCGTACTACTTACGCTGGCTGACTTAGCGCTAGGCTTAGTTCATAATGCCATCAGTCTTTATAAGAGCCCAAGGTTCACTAGACCACAAAATCCACAAAGCATCAATATCCCGCCAACTTTTCACATCAGCAATATAGCAACCCCTGCACATTAAACAAACACAAGTCACACTATATATTCTTCTAAACTTATTCAGAAAATAAGCGTTACTTCTGTCTAATCTTATCTATTTATTATTATTATTATTTATTGTATGTGTACATTTATTCGGTATTGAATGTTACATTTTTAAGTTAATGATCTAAATATTTCCAGACCATATACTATAGTTGGCACCATGTGCTTTATCAAGAAATTAATTTTATAATGTGCACAGTGTAAATATGAAACACAGAGCATATGAGGGTGTATTGGTATATTCTAGCCAATGGTGACTAAACTTTGCTTTTAATAAAAATGTGGTTTCTCTGTGTTTGCTTGGTGTCCAACTACTTTTTGGTAACTTGCAAATGACATTGCTACCATCCACAGTGCCTGAGATCGAGACAGATGAATTCTGCCAGTTTAGTTATGTGATTCAGTCAAACAGATTCAGTGGATTTTTAAACTGTGGGACGTTATACGTTTATCTATTTTTAAGCTCTGGTGAAACTTGACGTATTAATATTAAACATTGGTTTTCCGTTATTGCAGAATATATATATATTTTTTTAATTTTACAAAAATGTGCATTATCATGCCTTGTTTGATTCACAGTGGAAATTAACACTAGTCCGCTGGTCCGTGGCGAGTCAAGAATCTGTAGGGCGAGAAATTCCAACCCTGCCAAATGCAAATCAGTTTTGGCAGTATGTGCATTTATTATGAATGAATTATACATATTGTTCCTTACAAATTTGAGACACTGAGAATGTTGACCCCCCAAAACAAAAATAATTAGGAATTAAGATTTATGCAGCTCTCTTGATTATGAAGCTGTCTTGATTGCCTACTATGGAGGACCCTTATAGGTTTTGGCTCCAAGTATGAGTCGTGTATGCTATAAGCTTTGAATAGGAATGGGTGATATAAAAAACTTATTAATAGCAAAGGTATACTGTCTATATACAGGGATGGAATTTAGCAAAACTAAGCTACTGCCCAACAGGACTAGTGAAAATGTGAAATTACTACTCCTCCTTCATATTTACTGGTCAGGAACACTATATCATCTTTGCCTATTGAATTTGTCAGGTTGGCAGCAGGAGGACTTGCTAGCTAATTTGACTCACCGTACTGATTTTTGATTCGCCACGGTCCAGCGGACTAGTGTTAATTCCCACCCCTGTATATACACAATGAGTATCATACCAAATTTGGAAAAAGCAGGTCAGAATTATGTATTTTCCCCTTAAAGGAGACATGTTCTTCATATCACCAGCCTCAGATACTGCCCAGTGAAGTATCTTTTAGGAGTGCCACTTATAGGCAGTGTCTAAATATTGGATTTTACTTTTAATATTTTATAAAAAGTAATGCGCTTTATGTTATGGGAACATATATTTTTAAGAGACATCTGTGATCTAAGGACAATATTACTGCAGCCACAACCTCAATATTTAGGGATCAAAAAGACACCTTGGAGCCTCTCTTGTCTTGTCTTGTCTTGGTTTATTCGTCCACCATGTTTTTCTTTTGCCCATAAAACCAAAACAATGTGGCAAAAGGTCACCAAATTTGGTATCATGTTAGAGGGTGATGTTTGAGGAGGATTTTACAATTTGGCTTCCATAGGTCACACAACCTTGCAGCTATCAAGGAAGTCTCCATTTCCAAAGGCTCCAACCCCCTTGATGAAAATTCACGAAGCGTGCTATACAGATTCCACTAATCACAAGGAACAGTTGTGCCTCTTGGACCTTTCAAGTTCGCAGTACTGAGCTAATTTGCATAATTATGAGTTTTAACAAAACCCGGTTGGGTCTATTTGCACAAAATTGGGGAAAAAACCTTATCTTGAATGTATATCCAATTTAAATTGAGAAGGAGAAGCTGCTAGGTCATAAAACATGGCCCCCACAAGAGAGTAAAGTTGTGTACTTTTCCAATTAATATGCAAATGAGTTAATATTGTTCACCATTGGATCAGTCATTGAGATGCCTCATTGAAGGGATATTCCTAATTAAAAATCTTCTTCTCGTGAACTGCACCTGATGCAAAATTGCATTTGTAGGTCCTTTGGGCGATGCTTTAATTAAATTGCAAAGGAAAATTTACAACAAAGAACATCACAACAACGTGTCAATCAATTTGTAATGGTGACATAATGGCCGCACAAGTTTATTGGTATAATCAGAACATCAGTATAAAGATATAACATTACCCAGTCTTAGTCTTAGTGTGCAATGTATTTTACATTAGGAACAGACTAATTTTTTCAAACATGGTGTGCATGTCATCATGCATTTTGTGTGCTGTTACTCTCCTGTAGTCTGTCAGTAAAGTGTTTGTTTTGTTTGTTGCTGAATTAAAATGTTGATGCTGTTAAAATGAATGTGCTGTTAAACTGTACACCAAGTGACCCTGTTATTTGCCAGTGGTTGTCCTGTTTATGCCTTGATAATGGTAGTTAAATAAATAATCACAACATGGAAGTGCACATGCCTCACAGGCCTACAGAATGCCAGGGCAGCAAGTCAAAAGACCTTCACCAATCACCAATTTGCTAAAAGCATTTTTGTCAAATATATCCCTGCCTCCTCCAGAGAAAATGTGAAATTGGCATTCTGAGTGAGTCATTAGACCTGGTTTCTAAAAAGCACAGTTCTCTCTCCGTCATATCCTCAGAAACAGCAGGGTTCAGGATCTGAACATCAGACGAACCTTTCATGTGCCTGGCATTTAATCTTGGTGAATGGCAATCACCACCTAAAATAGATCTCCTGCTCATGCTGGGCTTGTGATGTTGTGAGTCGAGCTCAAAGATAATATTCATTTGTGGTGGACCTTATCCTAAGCATGTGAGCCAGGCCTCTAGGGATACATTTTGTTTATTGAGTAAGATTTCCAAAAATCTTTGTGACTTTTTTCCCCGTCTTTTCTTATTTTCCAGGTGCTGGTGAATCAGGGAAGAGCACGATAGTTAAGCAGATGAAGTGAGTCTTGTTCATGGTTGGATATCCAAACTCCCACTAACCAGCAGTGAAAACAATATTGCACAAGCCTGTATAATATATTCACATTTGCAGAGTAATAATGGAACTGTTTATAATTCTGTTGTCATTCTGCTAATAGTAATTATAATTACTATATACAACAGCGGTCATGAAATAATGAATATTTATGCACTCAAAATGACTAAAACATGACTGTTTTTGGACTGAGAATGCCTCTAGTCTTAAAAACAGCCAGTCATTTTTTTTCGCTAGCTGTCTCTGGGGGGAGGCAGAGAGGAGGAATGTAGATAGCAATTTAAATAGGTAGGTTACGCTCTACTGATAGCACTGTTGGGAGTGCTGCCATCTTGGTCGGTGCTGCTCACTGTTCAATATGCTTCACAACAACTTAGATAGTGAGAAACTAAATGCAAAATTTTATAGCTAAGGCCTGCAGTGCTTCACAATCTAACTAATTAACCAAGATCACTACGTCTGCAATCTATTGTGTATATCTATGAGGAGGTACATTAGTAAGTGCCAGTCATGCAGTAAGATACAAGCTTTCTTATGTCACTGATGGATAAGTCAGCTTATAGAAGAATACCAATAATTAGCTGGTGGCTGTCAACCAAGCAGAAACGAGAAAATATTTTGAATGCGTTGTAATGATTTTTACATGATGGTCAGTTAGTCAGTTTGCTTCTTTCCCATGTGGTATATACTAATTAGGAATTATACACTGAAAGTGAGGTGGATGTCCGTGAATATTAGTTTTCAGTGACATCCTCTAAACCTGAGGTGTAATGATGACACTGCCTGCTCGAGTGCCTGTGACAAAATCTTTGTGATTTTGATTCAAGAATTATCCACTCAGAATAAAGTTTTATAATTCTGAGATAGCGGCCCAATCAGATTACACCGTTCCCGTGTAGTCTACACTAAGACATTATCCACCTGGCAAGCTTGGGAGAATGCTAAATTAAAACGGTGGACAAAAACTCATAGGTCTGTTACTGAAAATGCTGTCCCAAAAATATGAAGAACGAGTTAAAAAGTCAGTGAGCATGCTTCTCTTATGATTCCATGTAGCATGTATCAAAAGTGATGAGTCAAGAGTCGCTGCAATGGAGCATGTTAGACACTGCTACTCTAAAAAATGTAAGAATAAACCCTAAATGACTCAATTAGTTTGCGTTTTTAATTTTTCCGCCTGGTTAATACTAAAATAATTATTTGCCTCAGGTTCAGTATATCACTAAATAGCACCCTTGATGTTCCGTCTCAGGGACTATACAGCGATATCCACCTCGCCTTCTGCTTGTGTTTCATTGCTGTACCTATCAACTGTAGATCAATAGTAAGTGCATAATGATTTTATTGGGACTAGGTGTTTAAAGTTTGATTGTATAATATTAAATGAATATTATGTAAATGGTTTCGTATCAGGATCATTCATGAAGATGGCTACTCAGAAGATGAGTGCAAGCAGTACAAGGTGGTGGTGTACAGCAACACTATACAGTCAATCATTGCCATCATCAGAGCTATGGGCCGTTTAAAGATTGACTTTGGCGATCCAGCAAGAGCTGTGAGTCTCTTTCCTATTCCCAAAAATAATAATGATCATTGTTCACACAGAGGGTATTGCTTTTTGACAATGTGGTCTGTATCTAGGATGACGCTCGGCAGTTGTTTGTATTGGCTGGAACAGCAGAGGAAGGTGTCATGACCCCTGAGTTGGCTGGAGTCATCCGCAGGCTGTGGAGGGACAATGGGGTCCAGAGCTGCTTTGCCAGGTCTCGAGAGTATCAGCTGAACGACTCGGCCTCCTAGTAAGAGCACAGTCCTAAAAACAAGAATAGCTTCACTGTGATTGTTATTTATACAAATGTGTCTCTTTCTTATCCTTCATGACAGGGCTATTCGACTAGAATATGTCAGTCTAGCTACATAAAATTGCTAACGTGAGTGAATAGTGAGAGCTAATTTTTATTACCTAGCGAGACATAAAAGCACACTTCATGTTACATAGTTGATTTGTTGTGTGATGGCTCTTCATGTTACCACAAGCAATGATCATCTGTTTTGTAGCAGAAGTGGAGTGTAAATGCATACTTCTCTGTCCCATCATCTTTAAACATGGTTTTCGTTGTCAAGATTTTCTTTATTGTATTGTCACATCATTAGTTTTACCTGAGAGGGTAAAGAAAATCTAAACTCTTGAAGTGTCTTCCCTTTTTAGTGATCTTGCTCAAAAATCATGCGTGTGATTGGCCATAATACAGGACGTGCTACAGAAGCTGTTCTGTGAAGGCGTACAGTGGCTCCAGATTAGAAAACTGGACTCTCAAAACCATCTCTAGTTATTTGCATGTGTTGGTCACAGTTTTTCCTACTGTTTGGCTTGTCATATGAAGTACTTTGCATAAAGAAAGAAACTATTCCTTCTGTTTATCTTTATCACTCTTATATTTATCAGTCATAGACTTGTAAATACGTTTGCACGTAAATGTGTGGGTGCATCTGCATCAGCCAGTTCTCCGGATTGAACGTGTTTCTGTTGTGCCACTCAAGCCCACATATTTGATTTTGATTTGACTTTGATTTTGATATACTGTTTTAATCCCGCAAGGGAAATTATTATCTCTGCATTTAACCCATCCAAACACTCAGAGCAGTGGGCTGCCACACACATTGGAGCACTCGGAGAGCAGTTGGGGGTTAGGTGCCTTGTTCAAGTGCACTTCAGTCATGAAAGCAGATGAAGGGAAGGCGCAGCTCACTTCCCCACCGCCACACGTGGAAATACAGTTTTGACCCTTGGTGTGTGTGTGTTGGCTCTGCAATGGTGTGACAGCCTGTTCAGGGTGTACCCTGCCTTCATCCACTATCGGCAGAGATAGGTACCAGCCCCCCTGCGGCCCAAGTATACATTTTAATACAGTTATCTGTACTTTGTACTCCTTTTTCAAACCAGAGTTGTTACTTTAGTTGGAATGTTTTTGAGGCCTTTTAATCTGTTATTTTGTAACAGTGTATACTAAATTTTGGGGGAGGGGTTGGACACCAGCAATTAATTCCAGAAATGTCCTGCATTTTGATTGCAGTGGAAATGGTATAAGATATTCAAGAAATTTTTATA
>JAOUQZ010000030.1:5440758-5456743 GCA_028564935.1 Neosilurus hyrtlii
AAGAGGCATCATTTTGGAAAAAAATTATTTCCCAGTTTTATTTACATTTGAACAAACATTTGGCATGTCCAAAATTATTCATAACCTCAATAATCAATAGAAAAGCCTTCATTGTCCTATATTTGCTGTCCAGTTTTTTTCCCCACTGGTATTTTTCCCTATTCAAGTCAGGACTCTGGCTTAAAAAACGTTAATGTTTTTGTCCGCTAACCATTACTTCACCACTTTTGCTGTGTGTTTTGGCCTGTTGTCATGCTGAAATGTCCAATTTTCTCTGCAAACTGCCTGATGATGTTGAGAATCTTGATGTATTGCTCTTTTTTCATGGTGCCGTTTACTGAGATTAGGTTCCCTGGTCCATTGGCTGAAAAACACCAAACTATTAGGTTCCCACCACCATGTTTGACAGTGGGGATGGTGTCCTAAGGGTTGAAGGCTTCTCCTTTTTTACACCAAATAAAGGATACATCATTGTGGCTAAACAATTAAATTTTTGTTTCACCTGACCATAAAACAGAAGTCCAGAAGTTGTCTTCTTTGTCCAGATGAGCATATGCGAAGGCCAGGCGGGCTTTTGTGTACCTTTTCTGGAGAAGCGGCGTCCTCCTTGGTCTGTGTCTGTGGAACCCAGCAGTGTACAGTGTTCATTGGACTGTCTACCTTGTGACGTTGCCACCAGCACAGCCCAGATTCACCAGGATGGCCGTGGTGGTGATTCTTGGACTCTTTTTCACCTCTCTGACTATCCTCCTGCCCAGCACAGGTGTCACTTTTGGCTTCTGACCATGTCCTCTGTGATTTTATTTAGTGTGGACCATCTTGTATCTTTTAATAATAATTTGCACTGGAACTTGAAAACATTTAGATATGGCCTTATAGTCCTTTCCTGACTTCTGAGCAGCTACAATGCGCAGCCGCAGGTCCTCAGTGAGCTCCTTTGTCTGAGCCATAACTGTCCACAAACCAACTGCAGAGAGCTGCTGTTTTTCACCTGTTGAGTTGATTAAAACAGCTGTTTCCCAATGAATCAGGGTTATTAGGATGCTTTAGAACAGCTTGGACATTTGGAATGGTATAGAACTTTGGATTTTCCCATCGACTGTGACAGTTTGCAAAGGGTATGAATAATTTTGGACATGCCACTTTTTGTTCAAATGTAAATAAAAACTGAGAAATAATTTTTTCCACAATGATGCCTCTTGTACATCGTCTTATTTTCTTTTGGGAGAAGCCTGTGTCATTTCCGGTCAAAAAAAATTTGCTGGTTGAATTAAAGTAACTTTGAGTCAAAATTTGTGAGGAGTATGAATAATTGCAGGCTTGACTGTATACACACACACATACAGTGCTCCTGGAAGCCTTTTGCAACCTGATCGTTACTAGGAGACTTGTGTTATTGTGTTGCTAAATTTTGTTTGCTGCTGAGCGATACACACGACTCGCCTGGTGAGAGAAGTGAATTGCTTCTCCGCTCAGCTCTTGTTGCCTAGGTAACTCCCTCGCATGTTTCCCGCTTAAATCTTTCCAAGTGTAACTGTGAGCAGTATCGAGCTCGTTCCCTACGGTACATCCGTGAGAGCTTTTGTTATCATTACTTTTATATTGTTTGAGTCAATTTTAGCTCATATTGTTTTTTGTTAGAATTTAGCTGTTACCGTGATTCAGTAGGAAATGATGCTAGCAAAACCATGTGCTCTGGTTAACTAGCTTACCCACATCATATACATTCCTTGTAGCTCTAAATACACATATATGAATCTCTACTTACAGGAAATACCGACTGTTTCAGACACGTGGGCCCAGGCATCGATTTTCAGGTTATTATCCTTGTAAAATTTCTATGCAAAGTCATAAAGCACAGGATATTTACACACTGCAGTTATGAGCTGCTCATCCATGTTGATGTGGGCAGCCTAATTAAACTCGTCTTTATTGTTTCCATATGTAGGGCCGGTGGGGTAGTGATTAGGGTGCTGGGCTCATGATCGAGAGGTCGTGGGTTTGAATCCTCATTAGACCCCTACGGTGCTAAGACCCCTGGGCAAGGTCTTAACCACAAATGTGCCTCTGTCCACCCAGCAGTATAAATGGTTGCCAGTAAAGATACTGGGAGGGTAACCTGCAATGGACTAGCTTCACGCTATGGAAACCGGATAAGCTCGGTCTGTGATGACCCAGTAGGCTTGGGTATAAAAGCCCTACAGACTTTACCTTACCTTATTGTTTTACTATAGAAAGGTTATGGCAAACTATGTTTGGTGCCATGTGTCAAATAACGGTATCTTTAAGTTCTGATTGGTAATCATTCAAACAGCATCATGTGAAATTTAGCTCAGTTGAACTCCACACCCACACACTTTATTTTGCTTGTAAAAAGTTTTGGCTCTTGAATGCTGGTTTCGCTCATGATCATTGACTTTGCATGGTTGTTTGTCGCTTTCTGTGTGAATGTGGCTTAAGCTTCAACAGGCCTTAGCTTGAGCAACGGAATTTTTCTGGGCCTGATGCACCATGCACATTTCCCAGCCTGGATAAGCCGTAAGTTTTGGCTCACATGTGGTGTGGTATTTTGTTCATGGGAAATGTTGTTTTTGGCACTAGTGTTAAATGGTCTCTAGGCTACATGACCCTTCATGATTTTTTTTTTTTTTGTCTGAGGCATTAGTTCTTATTTATGAGCACATACCAGAAATCAGACAAGTAACTGAAACAACCAAAAACATGAGCTGCCTTTGCATTGAAAAAGCATTGATTTGATATGTTGTATGTTTGTCCATTCCACTTTGATTTTGTAACTCTAGCATGACTTGTTCCTACCGGTGTTATGGTGGTGTGGTAGTTAGCACATCCACCTCACAGCTAGAAGGTCCTGGGTTTGAGTCCTGGACTTGAGTATTTTACTGTGGAGTTTGCATGCTCTCCCTGTGTTTGTGTGGGTTTCCTCTGGATATGTGGCTTCTTAGAGTGTGTACAAGAGTAAACTCCTAAAAGTACATTTCAGTTTAAAGTAACAAAAAGGGGCAAATGCAGGAATATCAGCTTCCGAAATATGACGCACCGTACCATTTTAAATGTTAAACTTACTGCTAACGGTAAATTACCTGTAACTAGAGCAACACAGGTAGTGTGTTGCTATAAGTCTAAGATTAATGTTCAGTTTTAATACATTTTTTTGCTTTTTGCCTTTTATTTACTATTTGTTTTTAATAACCATTCTTGCTATGTCTGTTTTAGTTATCTGAATGATCTGGAGAGGATATCCCAACAGGAATACATGCCCACACAGCAAGATGTACTAAGAACTCGAGTCAAGACCACAGGCATTGTAGAGACTCACTTTACCTTTAAAGAGCTGTACTTCAAGTTAGTTAATCCTTCCTGCCTCTTCACGTTGCTTTTCATTTCTCAGACAAGTAGTAACCCTACTGCAACTTGTATAGCATGTTACCTGATTTCTATATTTGTGTGTGTGAGCAGGATGTTTGATGTGGGTGGCCAGCGCTCAGAGAGGAAGAAATGGATTCACTGCTTTGAGGGTGTCACAGCTATTATCTTCTGTGTAGCGCTGAGTGATTACGACTTAGTGCTGGCTGAGGATGAGGAGATGGTGCGCTTGCATTTTTTACTCATTTATTCACATTTTGCAACTTGAAGAATAAACCAAAATAGTTGTATAAAGCACTCTAAATATAATTTTTCATGTGTTTTTCACTTAAAAAAAAGTCCACCCCGTTAGAGTCGATTGATCCCTGATATAGAATTAAAAATTAAAGTGGGAATTAAATCTTGCTCGGTTTTGCACACATGAGCTACTTTATGTTAATATGCCCCCTATGTGGTTGTTTTACATAATAATATTCAGTTGCTTCCTTAAATAATTGGTCTCTTGAAGATAGACTCATCAATCAAAATCACATAGTCTTACAAAAGTATTCACCCCTCTTGGCATTTTTCCTCTTCTGTTGCCTTAAAACTTGAAAATAAAATAGATACTTATTGTATTTGTATTTTTGAAATCAGTAGATTTACGCAACATTTGCACAACCTTGAAGATGCAAAATATTGGTTATTGTGAAACAAACAAGAAATATTACCATCAAACACAAACCTTGAGAACTATTCAGGCCTTTAAGAACACACGTGACCCGCTCCAGCATAATATGGATTAAATAGGAAATTTGCCATAATGAGATATTGATATATTTGGAAAGAGAATTGAATCTGCTTCAAAATGAGGTATAATACATGATTATAGCATGAAATCTGTCCGAGTTTAATCACTCTGTATGTCTCTAATCAGGAAATGCTACTTTTGAGAAAATAATAATTACATTTACAGAACCAGTTTCTGAATGTACATATTTGAAACTCCCTAACATCCATACACTAAGTGAATCCATCTCTCGACCAATCAGCGCGATCTACCTAGCGGCTTCCTAGCAGCAAAGGAGTTCTGTTTACACTGAGTCATGTTTGTTTTGAGTCTTCTCATTGGTTTACCATTATATGATTCAGGGAACCCTTCTAGGATTCTGAAAGTAGTGACTGTATTCTGGTAGTAAATATGGATAATAAGGAAATACCCTGAGCAATCACAAAGGCAGTTTGAAAATCAGTGGATATTCCCATTGTTTTGCAACAACTTGAACATGGAACCTGTTCTTAAATAAACATGGATAGTTTGCAATTATGGATATTTAAACTTGGTCATGTTGAAGATTATGCTTTGAAGGATGTATTTTTGTCCAGGTACTCCATTTTCAACTTACTCTTACTCAAAACACCACCTTGTGACTTAATCCATATATTATGCTGGAACGGGTCACATTGTATAAAATATTTGTGGTGAATACTTCTATATGCCCCTGTATGACCTCTTTTTTGTTTGGCAGTGAGAACCACTCAGTGCTTAAAGTGGCGCATAGCACAACCATAAATTGTGCAATAAATTAATGCAGAACTTCTTGAGTTGAATTTTGCAACATCCTGAATTTGTGTCTACAGAACCGCATGCATGAGAGCATGAAGCTGTTTGATAGCATCTGTAACAACAAGTGGTTCACAGATACCTCCATCATCCTGTTCCTCAATAAGAAGGACCTGTTTGAGGAGAAGATCAAGAAGAGTTCTCTAACTATCTGTTACCCTGAGTACTCAGGTCAGAAAAGATATCCAAAACTTTAACTTGTTGGCTGCTCATTTTTAAAATCATTGTATAAACCATTGAACCAGTGTATCAGAGCTGTTTATAAAACTATTGTAAGCAGTAATGGCAAGCTTCATGTAAGGTATAAAACATGACTTGGTGTGCTACTGTAGGATGGTTAAGGTTCGTATGGCTCAAATCTATTGGTTAAAACCATCTTAGACCTTACAGTGCCTATGCTGATGTATGTCATCTGTTTGTTACACCTGTGTGACATGAAAAATTTTATTTAAAACAAAATTATTGACACCCTATTATCAGAAGTTGGTGCTCCACTTTTCCCAGCCTCCGCCCTTGAGTAGGAGTGTGAAACCAGTGAAAAGGTTGAACACGCCTATCAATTCTAATTGAATTAAAAGGTGTGTTAAAACTGCGACTGGTATTACATTATTCTGATCAAAACTCAAATATAGCATCTTGTATTGTCTGTCTTAAAGTCAAGCCATGTTACAAAGTAAGCTTACAGAAATTATGCCAAAATAAACTAAGTATTTTCACTCTGAGAATTTTGCTATGACTTATGTCATGTCATGTCATGTCATTTTCTGAACCGCTTATTCCTAATTAGGGTCGCGGGGAGGCTGGCGCCCATCTCAGCTGACTCTGGGCGAGGGCAGAGTACACCCTGGACAGCTCCCCAGGCCATCGCAGGGCGCTATGACTTATACAACATTCTATTAGAATACTATTTACTGTAATGTTTTTTTTTTTTATACATTTTTTTGGAAGGTTTTAGTTCAGTGCAAAGATTATCAATAAATCCCCCTCACCCCTTCTTTTTTGTAAGAGTAACTTGCCAGACCTACTTATGTGAGACTTATTTATAAACCAGATAACCCCTGCTAGTAGATCAAAGTTTCCTAAAGTATATTGTGTTTCAAATACACATTTCTGAAATCAAGCTTTCACCGGTCATTTCCTCCTTTCCATTAAAAAAAAAAAATACCATTCCACCAGGACAGAAGAGATGATTTATATTTGGTAGATTTAATAAACCAGAGGGTACCTCTCCTTGGTCATGTTTCGACAGTGGGTGCTATTAAATAGTGCTTTCACTGTGTTGTGGAAAAATAGCTGTGTCTGCTGGATATCATCATTCATCCTGGAATGGAAGTGTGTAAGGGAGATGGTTTATCACTTCTTTGTAAACAGTAGAGATTTATTGTAGTTTATATGCCTTTAGTGCATTTTAAAGTACACTGTCACATCTGTGAGAAGTGATGTAATTTAGATATTGGCATAGACTTCACTGAGAAGAAAGTTTTGCTTGTACAAATGAACCACTTTTTAAAAAGCATTTAATTTTGTAATTGTTTGTAATTAGAGAAATGCTGAGGAAAGGACAGTCAAGAAAATTCAAATATAAACCTGCTGTGTTCTTGATTTACAAATGTTATATTTCTGAAATTTTGCTCTGCCACTTTTGTGAGTCTCTATAAATGTCCTTACCTGACGGAGAACTCCTGGGCGTCTTTTTTTTTTCAGGTTCTAACACGTACGAAGAGGCCGCGGCTTATATCCAGTGCCAGTTTGAGGATTTGAACAGGAGAAAGGATACCAAGGAGATATACACCCACTTTACCTGTGCCACTGACACCAAGAATGTGCAGTTTGTCTTTGATGCAGTCACTGATGTCATCATCAAGAACAACCTGATCGAGTGTGGGCTCTACTGATGCAGCATGTTTATTTCCCGAGGTAGGTTTAACAGCAAGCTTTGAGGGATATATTTACCCTTAATATGAGTGGTAATTTACTTTTGATAATCCTAAATAAGTAAAAAATAGTATATGCAGTTATTTTGTTACAATTTCAATTAAAAGTCAAATATTTATTTAATTCCGCAGTTCCAGTAAAGTCTGAACATGAAAAGATAAACCTTAAATATCTCTTTAAAAATAAATTTAAAAACAAATTGAGCATCTGTAGAGAATTTGCAGGTTGACTCCACAATTTTTATTAAATAAATAAAATATTTTCTCTTAAATTTGGAAAAATTATTGACATAATTGTCATAAGTGTAATCATAAAAATTGCTTTTATTATTAGTTAGTTAATAGTAAAATATACACATGTTCACTGACCTTTCGCATGTAATGGGTACTCAGACACATGCATGCTCTGTCTAACTTGTTGACGAAATTTCTGTAATGATCTAATTAGTTCCATGCGCTAGACCTATTGGAAATGTAATGACGTTCGTAATTTTACTTTACTTTACTTTAGTACAATTTCCATAAGCTCTCAAATGTCTAGTAATCATAACATGAACAACATATAGCTCACGTGAAAGATAATAACTTATTGGACCGAGTGCACACTTGCGGACTCTGGACACACAAACACACACAATTTCCTGCAAAAGTTAAATTAGCCCCTCCTCGAATCGCCACCTTATCGTAGTGGAGGGGTTTGCGTGTCCTAATGATCCTGGGAGCTATGTTGACGGGGGCATTATGCCCCTGGTAGGGTCACCCAAGGCAGGTATCCCCCTTTGAGATAGGGTGAGAAGCTCTTCATCCGGGAGGAGCTCGGAGTATAACCGCTGCTCCTTCGCGTTGAGAGGAGCCAGTTGAGGTGGCTCGAGCATCTGATTAGAATGCCTCCCGAACGCCTCCCTGGTGTGGTGTTTCGGGCTTGTCCGACCGGAAAGAGACCCCGGGGATGCCCTAGAACACGCTGGAGGGACTACATCTCATGGCTGGTCTGGGAACGAGCTGGAGGAAGTGGCTGAGGAAAGGGACGTCTGGGAGTCGCTGTTTAGGCTGCTGCCCCCCGCGACCCGACCACGGAACAAGCGGAAGAAGAATGAATGAATGAATGAATGAAAAAAAACTAGCGTGTCACAGTACCTTCTGTGAAGCTCACACGAAAGGTGGTTATATATCAAACAAAGATTCTACTTTTCTGTTTGGGGAAAAAAGCTGCATTTTTAACAGTGTGCTGTCAGTGAAGTAGATCTAGTTCACCACACTACATTGACAATTATGGCATTTGGCGGATGCCCTAATCCAGAGCACCATTTTATCTTAAGGATGTTGCTCAAGGGCATGAAAGTGGCATATTTTTGGTACTGGGGCTTGAACCCCCAACCTTTGTGTTCATTAACCAACAGCATTAACCACAGAGCCACCACTGCCCCTATACTAGGAGCTGTTTTGCATTAATGTCATGCACATTGTCATCCATCCCCTTCCCAATTTCATTCTTGTTTTTGACCTCCGGACAGAGATGTGCATGGGACTGGTTTTTAATCCCGTTCCTGCCCACCCTCAAAGAAATTCTGACTTCTTAGGTGTGCACTCTTGACCAAATCAGACCACTCACACAGACGCTATTAAAACAGCTACTTCCGTGTCTATTTATTGTATCCCCGGCGAAGCGTGAGGGATACTATATTTTCACAGGCTGTCTGCCGCAGAAACTTTTTGTTAACACTTTAGCAGTGCCTGTTCTTCATGGATTTATTTTATATTTATGTTCTCTACGGCACACCCTTCCAGCCGTCCAAAACTGGGTCACCTTGACCTATTTTTTCAAGGTCACAGAGGTCAATATTTCCTAAGGGTTTAAGGAATTTCATTCTTTTTTCACCTTTATTTAATTTTATTTTTTGAATAATAACCACAGCAACCATGATGACGCAAAGCAAATTCTGAAGATGAAATAAACAATATGGGGAACATGTTGCACAGTGCACCATGAGAATTACACTATACATGTTCAGGTTAAATATATTCTAACAGGAAATGGCGACTGTTTTATAAATGTAGACCCAAGCATCTCGTATCCGTTTATTGTCCTTGTAAAATTTCTGTGCAGTCATAAAGCAGAGGATATTAAAACACGGCAATAATAGCCTCATCTTCCATGTTGCTGTAAACGGAAAAATTAAACTGTTTTCTTAAAGAAAGGTTTTGGCAGCATCTGTCAATCAACAGTTTGTTCAAGCTCTGATTGGTAATCGCTTGAATCATGTAGTATGTAAGTTCAGCTCAGTTGAGCTCTGTACCAGCCGACTTTGTGTCACTCACTTGTATTTCTGCATGTTTAGCTCAAAATTCTTCTTTCTTTCTGCAGCACTTTCAACAATACATGATGCTGCACTACACAGTGACATGTTACACTTATAAATAACTTTTATAAATAATGATTTTACCACATGTACTTTACTGCGGTACATGAAGTATCATTTGAGAGTCAGTTACACTGTCTATAGTTTTAGTTTAGCCCTTACAGCCCTGTAGGGACTGTACATCTCAACAGGGATATATAGAGCTCTTCATCACATAATTTAAATGACTGTCTCTTCTGTCCTCATTTCTGTCACTCAATGTAGTGGGACTAACGAGCAGTGCCTCATGGGATGGATCTCATTGTCGCTGCCTGTAGTGGATTCCAGACTGTGGGGGGGATATCGACACAGTGCTGCTACCACACTGCACATACACCGTAGTTCTTACTGTGCATTTTGGACAAACTCTTTGCCATTCTTTTATTGTCTATCTGTCTTTTCTTCTCAGACATGTTCGCGAGAGGTCAAGATGGATGAATGTTTTCTTTCCACGTTTAAATTCTTTCAAGTTGACTGATTGATAATGTTTTTAGGCTGTTAAAGTAAATCACGTAGTTCTATGCACACACCAGAATCCTAAAAGGTCGAAATGCATCTTGCATCATGCAAAAGAGAAATTTCTGACTGTCATCCGCAACATAACTGTGATTTCTTGGGCAAGAAAAAGTTTTCAACTTTCTCTCATTAGGTTTGTTGCTAAGTTATTAATATTCAAATTCTTTTGAGTTCTTTATCTTTATTTTGGGACCACAGTTCAGTGGAAACAAGACAATGAAGGTGTTCACACAAGTAGAGCATTTTCAATCAACATACCTGTAGCTGTTTAGTTTCCAAGTCAGAGATATGACATAGATTGTAGTTGCTTTATAACCAAAAAAAAAAAAAAAAAAAGTAAATAGTAGCGAAATACTTTTTTCTTCAATCCTTCTTTCTTTTTTAATGTGAACCACTATGTAACACTTTGTTTTTGTTTATTACACTTGTGTACGAGTTATTATTAATTAATTAATTCGTGTCTGCATGCTAATGGAACTATTGAATGGGCCAAGAACACATGTGTAATGAATGTTGTAGAAATTGTGACTTCCCTGCATGGAGGCTGAATTTACCTTCACTGCTTGATATTTGGAAGGTTTATTTGCTGGGACTTTAAAAATAATTAGATGGGCTTGAATCTTTCTGGGAGATGTACTTAGTGTGTAAATATACATGTTTATTTTTACATAAATCTTTAACTTTTTTTTATTAAATGCTCATTTTGAAATATAACCTAGAGTTTCTGCAAACATCAATGATGACCTGTTCTTTTAACAGTGACAGAAACAAAGCAAGCAAAGCAGTTGTTTGTCAGTTTGATCTGCTTGAGGTTACACATTTCTACTCTTGATTAAATGATTATTAAAAACATTTGGAAATGTTGAACTTTTGAAGTAGTTTTAATTGTTGACCTCCAGCTAAAGTCTATTATTTTAATGTATTCCAGACTGTAAACTGTATAATTCTTGTTCAGATCTTATTAAGGGCTGTTGGACATACAAGGTTTAATCCTGTGGATTTCTGTTTTATAAAACGAACCATCATCATGGACTGCTTTGTCATTTTTACTGGTTTAATCGTCTAACATGTTCTGTCACGTTACCCAGTTAAGCTTGACTTTGAAATTGCTACAACACAGTGTTATGCAGTGTATAAAAGTATTATTCTTGATTTTCAGCAGTATGTCTGATTTTTACTGGTCAGTGTATGCCTTTCCACTTTTAACATCTCTTTAATTTCCTGTTTGAAAACTATTTTTAAACAAATCTCTTTTTCTTCTGTTTTTGTGTACTGGTCACTAATATCTATTAAAGCACACACAAACTGAACCATAAACCTGCTTCCAGATTTGTTAGACCAAACCAGAAGTATACCATAGGTGTAATTGACCTACACCGTGGATGATATTAGAAGGGAGTGTGTTACTATTACTTGTCTATGGAAATGTTGTAAACTATGGAAGTACAAGTAATTTCTGGACACTTTTAATTGTGGAAAGTTCTTGTATCAGAACCACTCCAGCATATGGATGAAATCGCAAGGTAGTGTTTTGTGTAAGAGCCAAAGTAAGATGAAAATGGCTTACCTGGACGAAAATGTGATATCTGCAAAAGTACATCCCTCAAAGTATTCCGTATTATGCTGGAGTGGGTCACATATGTTGGAATGTAAATAATACCAAAGGTAACAATTGATAAAAAATAATGTACAGAATTTATAGTTTATATTGAAATGCTTAGAATTTGAAGTATGAAAAATGACATAATATTGCAATAAAGTAAGTGTTTTAAGGTTAAAATAAGCTTTTATGTACAAAACACCCTTTTCTATCTCAAGACAGGATTTTGTACTTATTATTAAACGTTAGCTGATAAATTTCAGGCATATTATTCTGCATTTATTAAGATGACACCAAAAGCCAGTGGAATTGATACACATCTTTATTTCTTGTTCCTACATTTTTAGTCCAGAGCAATCCGCACAGGATATTTAGATTCCAAACCGCAGAGCACTAAAGTATCTTTGTATTCCTTTTTATAATTTATAACTTTTTTCCACACAAATATATTAATATAAGCTTCTCTGTAATAGAAATGTACTTATCTGCTATTATTTACAAAGCTAGAGGGGGAAAGGGTACAGTATGCTGGACCTCATTGAAAAACTTTTGAGTCCTCAACCCTGTACAGCAGGCAAATTAACTTCATTCCTATTCAAAGTGTCATGGATGACTAATTTCTGCATTTTATACAATTTTCTATCAAATAGAAAAACCTGTATTCCCAGTCTGTTCCAGTAGCTTCAACATTTCCTTTCAAATGCCAGTTAGAAGCTGCTCTTTAGCTCTCATACTCTCTAGTTTATACCGGAAAGATTGGAGTCTTGACCGTTTGCATGGAGCCTTCAGCGTCCAGTATGTTGATTATTTATGAAGGACATCTGAGCGCTCTTTAAATTTTGCAGTAGAGATTACCATCATGCCATCTGTGAGTCTTCAGAATCATTTATTGGTAGGATAGGGCAAATATTCTGGATAGAAGAGAAATGTATAATAATATTGTGTATTTCAGTTGAAAGTATTTCTTTCTACCACAGTGTTCTAGAGTTGTTTATTCGAATTAATCACAGTGTTGATTACTTTTAATATAACTGCATGACTACAACACTAGTGACTGTTTTTCATTCAAATCACAGGGTTATATTATTATCTAGGACCTAAAGATGACCACTTATATGGAGAGCACACCACATTAAGAGGTAAAAACAATGTTATTACATTTAAAAAAAAAAAATCTGTTTAGCAGTTTTTAGCCAGTGGCAGGACTTTGAAACAGTCAGAGGCAATATTTCTTTAATATTTTTTGATTTTTACTTTATTAAATTCATAAGAAAGACACCATTATTCAAGTCATCAGCTGACTTAATTTTATTGCCACATAATGTTGCTGAGCCATAACTTGACCAAGTAAAGCAACAATATCATGACAATACATGCATGGTCAAAAAAAAAAGTATTATTCTTTATTATTATTCTTTTTTTTCTTGTATAATGCATGTTCAATAAATGTAACTATGGTAACATGCATAAAGATATGGCAAAGATATAACTGTATTTGGGTTTAATAATTGTGATAAAACATTTTAAATACTGTTTTTATAACAATGTCATGTTTTATTCCTTTCTTATCAGATTCACCTACCTGAAAAACATGGCCATTTTTTAGAACAGACCACAATCCTTAAGGTTTTCTTTGATGATGATGTCTGTCACAGCGTTGAACACAATTTCCACGTTTTTTGTGTCAGTGGCACAGGTCATGTGCGAGTAGATTTCTTTTTCACCTTTCTTCATGTTTAACTCCTCAAACTGCTTCTTGATGTAAACGCTGGCATCGTCATACGTGTTTGGACCTACAGTTCATAAAAAAAATTAATTACTTGGATGGTGGTCTATTCTGTGGTCGATATTGTTCACTCCCATTGCTGTCAGTGTTTTTTATATCAAGAAGTTAGACTTTAAGCTAGATTTGGCTAAAACATGGTGTTTGTTCAAGAATATTGTCTTCATGATAAAAGATGCAGGTTAGTTGAATTGCATAATACCTTGTATGGTAAATATCTCTGGGTTAAATGTTGAAGGACAGAAAAACTAAATGTCACTAACAGAAACCAGCATAGCACTGAAAACTAAATTTACCATTATATTCAGGGAAGCAGATGCTAAGGTGAACTTTCTGGATCTTCACCTCAAAGAGATCCTTCTTGTTGAGGAAAAGCACAATGGAAGTTTTTGCAAAAAACCTGTGGTTGCAGATGCTGTTGAATAGATGAAGACTCTCATGCATGCGGTTCTGAAATTTGGGTAACGAAGAAGAAATTAGTCGTATACACCAACCATCCACTTTGTTAGAAACATCTGAACACAAGAGCAATCATGGTCTGATCTTTGTGACCTTGATCATGGCATTGTTGGTATGCTGGTAACATAAGGGGTGATTTGAGAGTTCCATAATCTAAGCCTCATACACAAAAACAGCCTCTCGAGTATACACAGAATGGTGTGGGGGAAAAAAAGAATTCATGCACGAAACATCTAACCTTGTCTAGTGTACAACAGCAGATCCAATGAGTTCTACTTTTGTCAACAAAGAACAAGAATTCAAGACTATGGGGACAGACTCACCTAAACTGGACATTTTCTATTCTTCGTCTGTCCACTTTCGTGGAGTCTCTGCCTGTGATGGGTTCAGATTCTTGTCCTTGACTGACAGGAGGGAAACCTGATTTGATTCGCTGCCATTGCAGCTCAGCCACTTTAAAGTTTGATTGTTGCAGTGTTGTGCATTCTGAGATGTTTTCTGCTCACCATAATTGTAAAGAGTGACTTAGTTACTATAGACTGCGCAAACCTATTTAGTCAAGGTGTTTCAGCTTGTGTATGAAAATCATAGATCAACAGTATCCAACCGTGCCACAGTCACTTTCTGATGCAACCATTAAATGAAGCTTTTGATCTGAATCTGCGAGATTTTATGCACTACACTGCTGTCACCTGATTGGCTGATCACATAACTGTATGAATAAGCATGTGTACATGCAGTCCTTATAAAGTGGATGGTGTATCTGAGTGATATTTTTCCCTGTAAACCCTTTTCAGGTGAAAACTTTTCAGTTTCCTGGATTGTCCACTGTGTGCACACATACCCAGTGAGACAGTGATGGCTGCCTAAAGTGTGATGAGGGACTGAACAGCCCCAGCTTAATCAACTCCCTGAAATAGGTTGCTTTGGGCTGCTTCCAAGCTAATTTTACTTTACTTATAGTGTGTAATAATTGATGCATTTGCTGACATCCTGACCTGAGATCTGGAGCAAAATGTACTCACCACTTCATCATCTTCTACCAACACCATGTCATAAGCACTAAGAGCTCCACAAAAGATAATGCAGGTCACACCCTCAAAGCAGTGGATCCATTTCTTCCTCTCTGACCTTTGACCCCCGACATCAAACATCCTGAAGAGGAATGTTGAATGAAATTGGAGAATTTTTTTTGTTACTAGACAAAGTATTAAAAATTATAATTTTGAAGAACATAGAGTAGTATTCATTGATCTGGAGTTGATTAGCTCACCTAAAGTGCAGCTCTTTGCAGCCAAACTGTTCTTCAATGATACCAGTGGTTTTGACTCGAGATCTTAGCACATCCTGCTCTGTAGGGACGTAATCATCCTTACAGATTCTGTCCATGTCACTCAGGTAACTGTGAAATTTACATGGAAATAAATGTCATGCTGTTGAAACAATGCCACGACGATTACGTGCTTTAAGGAAGTCAAAAGGCGGAACAACATATCCATGTGTGTGCGTGTAGCAGTACTCATCAAACTAAAGTGATCTTATGCATGAAAGCTTTTCTGATATCCCATGGTAACATGCTCTCTATTTTATTGCTCTAGCTCAGTTATACTGGTCTGTGGACTCAGGTCAGCCATCAGTATGCTCTCTGTGCTATTGCATGGGTCATGTTTATGCCTTTGTGAGGGTGGTATTTAAAGGAATTTGGTTGGTTTAGTTTAATTGATAAATGAAATAAAAAGGATACCTTGAGGGTTTTTTTTTAAGATTTGGGTGCCTTATCGCATCTGCTTCTGCCATATTTTTAACTAATTAAATGATTGTTTCCCTATAAGGTCAAATCAAAAGACCAGAGTCATTTACACACAAGTTCTTTACCATATATTGTAAAGAGGGACTGGCCTGGTACATGGGATTTCTGCGAGACCTTAAGTAGGTAGGTACTTTGCTCTAGTAAGAGCATGCTGCATTCAAATAAGGTGTGGCTTGATGTATTCAGCGTTCGTGCAAGGTTAAGGCGACTAATTTCCTTTAAGATGTCAATAACAGATGAAATAATGTGACGAGGAATTAGTTCAAACAGAATAGACAATAATATTATCATAACCATTAGTTATATCTTCCAAGGATATTGTTTTTGGTCTATGATCTGCACCACATTGGATATATTTTCCAGACATACAAAATGGTTGTGGTTGCACATTTGCATTTCAAAGAAGAATCAAGTGTTGTCCTTACATATATATATATATATATATATATATATATATATATATATATATATATATATATATATATAGGTATGTTTGT
>JAOUQZ010000030.1:5456843-5469608 GCA_028564935.1 Neosilurus hyrtlii
TATATATATATATATATATATATATATATATATATATATATATATATATATATATATATATATATATTTGTTTGTTTTGTTTATTTGTTTGTTTGTTTTTTGGTTCATGATTCAGTACTTTTTCCCCTCAACATTGAGTTCATATTATTTCTTCATCTTCTCTATAAATTAATGTGAGATATATTTCACCAAGCCGCAGTGTTCAGCTATTAAAATTAAAATCTGTTTATTTACTATGATGTTAAAAATAAATTAAAAAATGCTGGATGTACATCCTGTTAATCTGGTGATTCCAAAGCGTTTGTAAAGGATTGTATGACTGGAAAAAAAATGTGTTGCACCTACTAGCCAGCAGAGTCGTTTAGCTGATACTCAGCAGCCCTCTCATAGGCGGCTTGCACACCTGAGTCCTTCCATAGCCTTTTAATGACATCTGCCAGCTCCTTGGGCATTGTGCCATCTTCAGTTGAGTCTGCTAGGTTCTGTAGCTTCTGAGCATCTTCCTGTATGTTGAGAAAGAGGTGAGCTTTGGTACCGTTTCAGGACGTCGATACATCAGTATCATAACCTGATGCGTTGTTTCACTTTCCTAACTTTTCATGCCCAACACTGTACACATTTTTGCAGGTTAAGATTGAACTTTTATTAATTAAAAAAAAAATGACAAACTATACACAGTTTTAGCATTCAGCCAATCAGATGATTTGCTTAACAGTGTAAGGATGGAAACCTGTGATGCTGGTGAGCCATAGTTAATCCCAAGCATTTCCATGCCTCTGATGAGAGCCAGTGCAGACTGCAGGATGTTACCATAGATGATGGCTTTAAACGCAATTTGTTCTTCCTTAGTATAACCACCTTGATGGAGAATTCTGTGGAAGAACAAATATGAGTGTGACTTTGGTATCAAGTGGACCGTAGCGTCACATTTCTATGTATCTGAAAGAAACCTAGTGTTACTGCTGTCCGAAGCTGACACCTGTATTATTCAGGTGCTTTTAAATACAATTCCTCGGTGTTTGTACTCACTTCATTTGCTTAACAATCGTGCTCTTTCCTGATTCACCAGCACCTACAAGCAGAAAAGAACACGTGTAAATTTAACCCTGATCTGGTAATGAGGCAAAATTTCTGGCCACCTAAAGCTCATCAACAGTATCTAATAATAATGGTAATGACTGTACACGCAATCTGATGGGTTGATTTATAGGGTAAAAAATAGCTTGGACTGGGGCATATCCAACTGACAAGTTAGCCAGTATCTAGCAGCAATGTGAGCTGTAATGTTTATGATGTTTATGAATAAAAGCATTTAGCATTTTCTTGAAGATTTTTAGGAAAGGTATACAGGTCATATCCTAATGGATAGAATTGACGAAGTCCTGCAAAAGGTCCTCGCTGGAAACAAGCTGAAAGTTACCGATGCCATCACAGAAATGGATGATGACGCCTTGTTTAGAAGTGGGCAGTTTGGAAATAGTACCTCAGCAGGAATTACTATACCAACAGTAAAGGAAGTTAATTAAAAGAAGGAAGTTTTTAAATACTGTCTGATAAACTGTATGATAACCTACTTATTAAGCTTGTTTGCCCTGTCCGTGCACTGTGCCTCGACAAGCTTGTCAAACAAGACATTAGGCTGAGATTTCTCTGTACAGATCCTGCGCTCATTTAATAAGTAGTTTGCATTCTGACTTTATTGTCAATGGTAGTGTTTCCTTTTTCCCTTTTTAAAGTGATTTCTTTGGTGACAACCAGTTAAAGGTTGCCATTAACTTAAGCACTAAGCCTATAAAAAAAATGCCTATAACTTGTTAACAGTGTTTCAGTCAGGAGGAAGCCTTACTAACCTGCTTTAACAATTGACCTAATTGGATTTGGGCTCTGAAAATCTGCTCAGAAGAGTCCACTGACATTCTGATCCTTTTGGGTGCCTCTGTCAGGTAAAGTACTTACTGACGTTTACTTGGGACAGTAAACAAAGGTCATTACATAAGTACCTCCTCACTGATGGTCCAAAATCATTCAAATTGCTCCCAATTGTTTATTAACTTAGTTTAACAAGGAAATAGCTGCCCGTTGCATTATACACACATACACTTTTCTAATAGGGAAAATTAAAATAATTTAGTAACACTTTTATTTTCAAGGTTTAAAGGGCCTGTTATTATTTACCAATGCCTTACTGAAAAAGTCTGGTTGAATGCAACCAGTCTATTGGACCAGCTAGACAGAAAAACACTGACTTGCAACAGATACTGTAGATTTTTATTTTATTTATAGAGGTCACTTGTATAAAGACAGTCTGTTTATAATAATTTCTTACTTCTTTGTGTATCAGCAGTTTATCATCTACAAGTTATAGATGCAACTATAGACAGTGAAATGGCCCTTTAAATTAGCTAAACAAGGGTAGCAGAATTATACAGAGGAAACCCAAATAAATCCTTTTAGAACAACAAACACATCCACTGAACATTTTGTTAATTACAGAACACGCTTCTTTTTTTTATTATTATTATTCAATAGTTTTTCAGAAAGACATTTTTGATTCTCCATTGACAAAAAATGTTTCTTGCTCTATGCAAGATTCTTAAGGGAAGGACTAAAGAAAAGCTTAAGAAGATTTTGGCTTAAATCATCAGAGTAATTGGATTCTGTTCTTACTACTAGCATGCCAAAGGCCTTTAGGATGTGCTCTCTTAAGCAGACATCCATGTGCAGTGCTTATAAGAGCAAAATGACTACAGCACAACTGATACTATCAGTAGTCTAGCCAGCACCAAGCTTGAAATCCTAGAACAAATATAAATGGTGTAAAATACTCCTGATAACTATCTTATGGATATAAGGAGGGCAGTCATGTCTTCATTAAAAGGCCCCATTAAATAAAAAAAAAATCAACTCTCCAAGATTTAATCCTGTGTTCCTGTGGTGAATTTTCCTCAGTGGTTCAGTGAGGTGATCATACGTATGATGTCAGTAAGAAACTGATAGTCAAATAATTGGGGCAGTGGTGGCTCAGTGGATTTGGGTTTGGGTTAGTTAGTTTGGGTTTGACTTTGGGTTAGTTTTCCAAAGGTTTGGGGTTCAATTCCCAGAACTGCAGTGCTACCACTGATGAGTCCATGATCAAGTCCCTTAACTCTAAATAGCTCAGTTGTCTAAAAAAAAGATAAATGTAAGGCCCTCCGGATAAGAGTGTCTGACAAATGAAATAAATATGAACTGTAATGGTCATTTCATCCTCACGGAAAGGAGATTGCTTACATATCATTTAAGCCCCAATGTGTCACTGGAATGTCATACATCATTTGGCCAGGTTTCCAGATGTCAAAAGTGACAAGTTTTTAGATGTTCTTCGAAACTCGTACATAATCCAGGTCTAAGATTAGGATTGTGCTAAAAGAATAATGGCATTCGCTTTATAAAAGTCGAAAAAATTGCTAGACAATGAATTCAGGGCAGTGGTGGCTTAGTGGTTAAGGCGATGGGTTAATGATCTGTAGGTTAGCAGTTCAATTCCCACTATCATCACAGTTGGGACCTTGAGCAAGGCCCTTAACCCTCAATTGCTGAGTTGTATAAAAATTATAATTGTAAGTTGCTCTGGATAAGAGCGACTGCCAAATACTGTAAATGTAATTCAATTCAATTTTTATTGTCTGGTGTAATTTTAGTTTATTCAAAGTAAACCAGTTTGCTACAGAATTATTCCCCCATAAACATTCTTCATAGTCTTTCAAATATTCACTGACTTCACAGTTCAGCCTTCATTTCTTCTTAGTTACCTTTATTCAGAAAGTGTATTTATTGTTAGATAATGGTAGGTTGATATATGTCATGTTTTAAGGGTGTTACTTTAGATAGCAAGCACAATTTTACAAGTGCGACAATGCCTTCTTCTTAGTGAGTGGATTATTTTTGAATCTTTAAAGATCTGTTAGCTACTGCCAACTAACTTTTCTATCTCTTACACAAAGTTGTGTCCTGAGAGTTTTACGAATCAGAGAAGTAAAGGATATTAAAGTAATACAGTCTTGCTCTTTATTGCATAAGCATAAAACCCTTACCCAGGAGCAGCAGCTTGACCGTCCTTGCTTCCTTATCCGCATCTTCTTGTAACTGTTTTTCAAGCTCTTTGGACCTTTTAGCCATTTCCTTGTCCTCGGCACTTGCTCCACTGCCCATCTCTCTTTCTCTTTCCCTTTCCCTTTCCCTGTCCAACTTCTGAAGGTGAGAAATTTTGACAAATTTTTCTGGTTTGTACACAGCGAAATAGATTTTTTTAAGTCCCCTTGATCACCTGGCAAAGAGAAAATCCTGCAATGTCTTTATAATCAGCTGTAGATGTGGTTGACTGTCCCTGACTGTCCTTAGGGTAGGTGATCAGATAGAACGTGCTGAAAGCCCAGAAAGAACGGAAGGTCTACATGCTCTAATTCTTTTCTGTCAGGCCAAATGCTTTAGTTCAGGATTGGGGAGGGTTTTACTGACCTTTTCATCTGAACAAGACAATCCAATTAGCTTAGCAAATAGGACAAGGCTTTAAAACTAAGCAAAACGTTGATACTGGGGACAAATGTTCCTAGCATTTTATGTCTTTTTCAGGTTAATGGTTAGTGCTTTTTTAGTAAGCATATACTCACCATCCTCTTTAATAGGAACACCTGTACCACTGCTCATTCATACAACCATACAATTAGATTCCTGTTCTTGGCATATAAAACCTAATGTGGTCTTCTGCTGTTGAAACCTGTCCACCTCAAGACTCAACATGTTGTACATAGTGATATGAGATGTATTTCTGCTCATCATGTTTGTAAACAGTGGCTTTGATAGATTTGCTGTTGACTTCCTGTCAGCTTAAACCAGTCTAGGCATTCTCATCTGACCTGTATTCTTAAAATAGCTTCCAGGAATTCAGCCATTTTTGAAAACGCCAAACGAACCCACCAGACACCAACAACCATACCATGGTAAACATCACTGATAACCCTCTGCTCTGATGTTTGATGTGCACATTAAAGTGGAAGTAAAGAAAAGCATTCCAAACTTTCTGGTTACACTAAAAATATGTAGATTTTCATCATGTGGTGGTTTTTACTTGCATCTACAAAATTTCAATTTACTAATGTGCGTTCGATAGTTCGATAGCCTGTTTGTAAATGTCACCATTTGTAGTTTACTCCACTCTCGTGAGAGTGTAAAATCATTAGAATATGACATAGATACTTCAGATCCAAGAAGACAAAATGCCGGAATGCACACAACAAAAGTACATTGGTACTTCATAATACAACATTACATTTACATAGATCAGTCAGGCATCTGCTTGTTTACATGAACACATTGTACATAAACTGGTACGTGTAGAGCATATTCGACTTACCGATTTGTGAGTTGATCTGGTGCTCTTTCGTTGAAACTCTTACACATCAGAAAGTTGATGCACAAAGCTTAAAAGGCATCTGAGTTGAGTATATGGTTGGCACCAGTGTGTAAGGTACAGGGTGCAACTCTGCAATTTGCCTGCACAGTCCAATGGCACACTTCTCATAACAGACCACACTTCGGCGGCAACTGGTGCTTCGACATCACTTTCGCCCAACTTTTGATGATTTATTACTTGATTTACTTTTATCCTATGAATAAAGGTGTAATATGCCCCAGGCTCGCTTGCCTCGGAGACTCCTCTTCTGGAACCTGGCTGGACGCAGTCCCCCCTGGAAGACAACATATATGATGGTGGAACAGTGTGTCACCTGACTTGGAAAACTTGATCTCCTTTGATGAGGCAGTGACAGCAGCCCAAGATAGGAAGTCCTGGCGCTTCTTTGTGTTCGCACTATGTGGGCCTTGCACATGGCAACAGTAAAAAAAAAAAAAAAAAAAAGGCTGCAATAACACTAGCGCGTTTTGATGAACATTGACATATATATATATGCAAGCTTTTAATAAGCCTGGGTTTAATTCTCCATTCACTAAAAGTCTAGGTCTGTATCTGTGTGATGCTATGCACTGAATGTTCCTATTAAAGTGGCTGTGAGTACAGGGTATATGACTCTACTCAGGGAAGATTTGAAGGTTGTGTAGAGCTTCATGTGACAGTATCACAACATCTTAGGAAATCTGAGTATGAGGTCTGGGTTTTTTAATGGATAATATTAAGAAGATGGAGCCATCATGCTAATGACTGAACTGACCAATGCAGTCCCACATATCCGTATCCCAACCTTCTCATGTGAGCTAAAGCAGATTAAACCTTAAAATACTTTGTGTTATATAAGAAAGATAATAATAAATTTGGGGAAGGATCTCCTCTTCAGGTCAGGCAAACCATAGCACCAACATTACTTTTGTTGTAATACCATTATTTGTGTCAAGTGTAGTCCTTGAAAACTTGATTAGTCTTATTAAATCTTAATAGTCTCTCATGACTCTGATTTAAAAATGGATCAAGATGAAGGGATGAGAGGTAGCTGATAAACAGTATGTGCAGCTCGCTCCTGTCAACACACAGACTGTAATCATGGACTGATGGTCTGATCAATTTCTTGCCAAGATTTGGCAGTTTCAGACATCAACTCTGATATCATCTATACTATAAATCCACATCTCATCCCTGACCTAGCTTCAGCTAAATACAATATTGATATAGAAAACATTCAAATTATAAACATGTTTTAACAAAAGTTTAACGTCTATATTAAAATATAAAGTACATTTTCTATATTCTAAATGCATTCTAAATTCTAATAAACTTTTTATGTGAACCTACCCCACCCAGAACACAGTATGTAACCATCACTGGAGTAAGGCAGTATCATGGAGTGTGTCTCAGGAACACTTGGCCTGAGGCAGGAATGCATGCTGGAGAGGATAGCAGTGTATTACAGGGCATCTCACCCTCATACACATCTGTGAGCAATTTAGACTATTCCAGCTGAGCTTAATATTAGTCCAGGTACACTTGGCTGAAACTCTGAAAACCAGAACTAAACAATGCGGCATCTAAATGATAAGCTGTGATTTGGTGAGAAAATAAAACCTGCATGAAAAATTCAACAAATTTTAGACATTATATTTATTTTCTCTGTTTTATCAAATTTGCAACATGATCTAGGTTAAAGGTTTCATGTATAAAGTTAATACAACTCCCATCTGGCCTGGTTAACATTCTTGAATAAATATGGCGGATACTCAGTGGGCAGCATGGTGGTGTAGTGGTTAGCACGTCCACCTCACAGCAAGAAGGTCCTGGGTTCAAGTCCCAGGGTCAGGTGTTTCTGTGTGGAGTTTGCATGCTCTCACTTCATAGAGTATATATTTAAACTCTGAATGGGCTTTAAAGCAACACTGTTACACAACTTTGCACCTGAGAATTTTTGCCAAGTTCACACCGGTTCGTCGTGTGCACGCTGGCTGTGTGGAAATTTCACTCATAAATCTGAAAATGAAATAGAAATTATTGCTAAGCTCTGGCGAAGGAGTGTGTTTGACCTGTTACGTAATCACTACCGTGTTATGAATGCCGAAATGCGTCTTTTGTTCGCCTTTTTCATGTTTCGTTTGCCACCTGCATCTTCCCAACGTGTTGGCAAAACTCACTTTTGCACCCATTCATCCCCTTGCTTGGCCTCTTGTGGTGGCGAAGAGGGCATTTCCAACACGTAGCTAGTGTGATGGTGGTGAAGGAAACGTGATGCTGGCAAATGCAACCCTAATATTAACACACTATGGATGTGAAGAGAGGACAGTGATTTCGCAGAAATTGTCTTCGAAAGTGGAAAAAATCATGTTAACATCACGGATTTTCAATTTGTCACAATCAGTCTTTAATGCAAGTAAGCCCTTTTCTCAGTCTTAGTTTGCATTTTATGGCCATGTTTTGTTATCTATAATGAAAGTTAGATTTTTTTAAAATGCTTTTTGCTCATTACATAAGTACAATATTGCTGTGCCAATAGTCTTCCACGGGCACTGACATGAACTGGTTTAGTGGTATGCAACACTAGTAAACTAGTTTACCATATACTGTAACCCATCCAGTTATGATGGGAATATAGGAAAAGCAAACTAAATGAGATAATTATGGGTTATGTTTAAAAATTTTATTGCCCTGAGTTTGCAGGATGGATAATGTCTATTAGTTCATACTACACAGGAACAGCTCAATCTGATTGGTCTGCTATCAAGGGATTAAAATCATTATCTTGAGTGGATAATGGTTGAATTAAAGTAATGGACACTCATGGCCTGCCACAGTCACTTGGATCATCATCAGTAATCACGCTTTAAAATGGAAAAAATTTATTTAATTTGTTTTTCCTTCTGTTTCCACGTTGTTTAGACAAAAAAACATTGAAATAGTAGGCTCAGACTCTCCTGTTCTACCTCCGTAATGGTTAAAATATGTGGAACTAGAAAAATCTGGTTTTAGTTTGCTTTTCTTAAGGTTTCCATGTAGTATATACTAAATTATTAAAGAGATGCTGTTATACAGCTGTTATGCTCCTGCTCATGTTTGTGCACAAAGCTTATGCTTCTTTCATGATTTAATTTTTTTAAATAAATCATAAAAATCTGATTATAGTGTGCTTTCTTGCTTTTGTTCCCATGTAGTATATACTAATTTATTTGATGTTCCATCTTAAGGCCTATTTAGTGAAATTCACCTTACCTTCCGAGAATAATTGTTAATTGTCCCAAGATAGTGAACTAATCAAAGTTCATCATTCTCGTGTATTATATACTAACACATTATATATACCTGCAGTTATATTTTGTGCCAGAAGTTCATCTAACACCTCTGTTAATCAGAACTTGTCCTTATTTACACTAAAATTAACTAAAATTAACTTCTGTCTATGAAGTATTGATTAAACAATATCTCTTTATAGTAAAGCTTTAATTTTATAATCTCTAAAAGGAAAAGAGCAAATTAAATCTGGATAAGGCTTGTCACTTGATGCTCCCTTGAAGTCATCCATCTTTTTCCTCTGAGCAGCACCTTTTATTCTGAGAGCATTGGTTAAAGCAGCATCACTTTCTATTATCATCATTTTTTATATCACTCTACTGTTCTGTTTCTAACAGATAGTCTTATTGCTTGGGACTCAAATCCCTAAATGCTTTCAATAGAAATATAACAAACCAACCAGGGCACCGTCTCTCTTCCCATCTAATCTTAAGGTTTGTCTGTTCCCAGCACCGCCTCATGCACTACATCACACCTGCTGAGCTGCTGACAAGATTATCTGGCAGGTCCATGTAAGGAAAGGGAGAGGAAGAGAAGCTAATTATGGTGGCAGATGGTTCATTGCAAACCTTCTTCATGTACAGAACTTCACCGTATTAAGGTTTTTTGTTGGTGTTTTTTTCTCGAGAAGAAGGTAAAAGGAAAATGGAGCTGTACTGGATATGTAACTCTGCTTTTGCCATTTAAGTAAATTCTGCCTTTTTTTGCCAGCTTAAATACAGATTGCATTTAGACAAAGTATGTGTGCAACCACAGCAGAAGAATAACAAAGGATATAAAATTGCAGTGCAGTTGAAGAACACAGAGTCACAGTGTTCATAAAATGAACTGTTAGTGCTGAGTTCAGTGTAGGAGTTGGAAATATTGGGAAAAAATTACATGTTATTATTCACGGTGCAATGAGCATGACCTATTGTTGGCTAACCAAGATTCAGGACTTTCTAGGTCTTTTGTTTTTTTTTTTTTTTTTTTTTTACTTACTGCTATAGTGACAGACCAAACTAAGTTCTATTTCAAATTATAATTATAATGAAAACTGATTTTTTTTTTATTGAATCAAATCATGAAAAATCAGGACATTACTGCTTACAATGCACTGCATAAAGCCTTAGAGAATATCCCCAGTGCTAAATATTCAGTCTCCACAAAACTATTTTATTTGGTGTCACTTCTCGTGTGTATTTGACTGAGTGTTAGTGTGTGACCACTGCAGATGGAGGAGGCCAGAGTCCAAAGCAGGGCAACCGATAACACAGAGGTAATCACTTGTGTGAGGTGGTCTGTTCACAGGTGTGATAAGGTAGCCTTCCATCAGTCAATCTTGTCTGAAGCCTCTGCTTAGTATTCAGGGTAGGGCTGAGTTACAATAGTGTAATGTTTTACAACTAACAACACTATTTCCTTCATTCAGAATTTTTACATTTTAATGTGGTAACCTGGACGGCAGAGTGGCTCAGTGGTTAGCACTGTCCAAAAACACTTTAGGTAAACTGGCTCCCCTAAACTGCCCACAGATGTGAATGGTTGTTTGTGTCTGTCCATATTACATTATTACATTACACTATTAGATCCAATAAGCTGTATGCTTTCTAGAGTAGATACAATACTGATTACTAGTGTTTAGATTCAAGAGCCATACATAGGTTTGGTAGTCAGTCCACATATTTTTGTTCATGTGATTTATGCTCTTGTTTTACGAAATAGCAAATGCATATGGCTGCTTCGCATACAGTTGCAGTCTTGCTTTCCTCTTCTCCGTTTCTTCCCTTCATTTATTCTAAATGACTGACCAGTAAAATGGAGAAAACACATCTAGCATGTGCCCCGGTGAAGCTAACTGGGTTATCAAAGGCCAGCCATGTCTCTCACTGTCTATGGTGAGAGGCATGTAAAAGAACCATTGCTGTTGTTCGTAAAGAGTAGGCTGCACTGAGATATCGTCATTGCATGTTTCTGCCATGTGAAGGCCTGGCGAGCTGTCCAGAGTGCACTCTGCCCTTGGCCAGAGTCAGCTAAGATGGGTGCGAGTCTTCCCACAACCCTGCATATTAGGATTTTAGCAGTTTGGAAAATTAATGATCTAGCATGGGAACACTGGCCGACACTGCTATGATGCCTTCGCATACCCTGTTTCGCATCTAGTGGGCGTCCATGCAGGACCAGTTTTAATTGTTTTGATGCACTGATTTTAAGAGCGATTGTAGAATCAGTTCTGCTGTTTCAGATGTAGATGGAAATGAGTCTGGGAACCGATTTGAAGCAAACTAGATGTGGACAGGTCTGGTGTTAGCCCTGCAGTAAACTGATTACCTGTTCAGGGCGTACCCCGACTCTTGTCTCCAGCTCCCCATGACCCTGATGTGTAAGTGGTAGAGATAATGGATGGATGGATGTATATAGTGACCTCTGGTGTCTCTGTCAGCAGTAATACATGGAATTGATTTTTAATTAAAAATGACTACACCATCAAATTGGAGCATAGTGCATACAGATAAGGATTATGATGATGTTAGTAAAATCTCATTTCTTACTAGGGTCACAGGGAGGCTGATTCCAACACTGGGCGAAGGTAGGGTACAACTCACCAGACCATTGCATTGCAACACACACACAAACTAGTGAAAGTGGTTTGAGACTAAAAATGTTCATATGGAGAATTTTAACACCAGTGTGTTTTAATGGAAAACATGTAGACTGCAGTTCAATAGGTTATAGTAACTGATTTATCCTCATCTGGAGACTGTGGCATGAGTAGTATAATCTTTACAGAACATGAGACTACCACATGGCAACACAGACAGAGAGAAACACACACGCCCAGTGCAGTTCAGAGTAACCAACCCCTGTGTTTTGTGCAGTGGGAAGAAAACCCACCATCGTGCGAATATGACATACTCCAGACAGACAGTAAGCACAGCTCAGGACTGACACCTCCTGATGCCAGCTCTGTGAGGCACTAGCGCTCTCTGCTGCACCGTCATGTCACCTCTTATAGCTTACAGATACTGTACATTGTATTTGTTTACCTCCATGAAGAGGATAGTACATTATGCTGAGGTTAACTAAACTGTTGACATTTTAAAGTTCTGAAATATTAAGGTATGTACATATTCTAACCTTTTAGTTAGTAAGTTGAAACACAAATCATGCTTTTATACACATTTATATATTTATATATATATATATATTTATATATATATATATATATATATATATATATATATATATATATATATATATATATATATATATATATATATAGCTGCATTACAAACTAAATCAGAACGACAAACTCAAGGTAAAAGAACACTGAGCAATTCATCCATCATGAAAATAATGTGAGCTTTTTTGGAGACACGTGTAAAGGAGCTCCGCAGGGTGTCTAAACAATAACTAACACAAAAAAAACACTTCTCCTGACTGGAAAAGCAAATAAAACTATAACAACTAACTAATTATGAAAGAACGTACAACAAGCAACAAGACTGAGGTGTGACGAATACCTTAGAAGCATTCATGTAAGTCTGCGTGGACATGTTGTCATCTATATTGGGCAGAAGATGTGCTGAGGATTTAAACACAAAAGCAAAAATGTTAAGTAAGTGACATACAATATTAAGCACATTAAATAGAACCTCTGCCAAAAAATGGGGAATCACTATATGTGACCCGTTTTGACAAAATGAGTCGGAAGTCGCATTTTGTTGCTCTGAGCTATGGCGGAAAAACTCATTGAGTGGAAACCTAATGAGTGGAAAAACTCATTTTTTGGCCGAATCCAGTTTTCATCATTTTATGAAAATTTAACATCTCCGCTCTGGAAAAGTGTACATTCCACAGTGGCAGAGCCTCATACTTCTACACCCATCATGTCTCTTCACATTGCCAGACTAGAATCAAGCTCAACAGGGTCTTCTTTCCCGGCTGATTCTGCCAAACCCGTTCCCTTGGCTGTGGTTTTGCTTGATCGTGCAGCAGATAAATGCAAATATACCCTAAAATAG
>JAOUQZ010000030.1:5510432-5524623 GCA_028564935.1 Neosilurus hyrtlii
CAGAGATGCTCTTCTGCCTACCTTGGTTGTAACGGGTGGTTATTTGAGTCACTGTTGCCTTTCTATCAGCTCGAACCAGTCTGGGCATTCTCCTCTGACCTCTGGCATCAACAAGGCATTTCCGCCCACAGAACTGCCGCTCACTGGATATTTGTTCAAGGAAATACACGAAAAACGTTTTTCTATTTTTAGGTGTGAAATTGATGTCTGCCTGAGTGCCTGTGACAAATTGTGAATGACGGTCTGACCCGTTTATGGTGTTTAGGCTAAATTTAGGGAGTTTCTGTCAGTATATTTGAAAACTGAAACAATTTTTTGATAAAAGTGCACTTTTATTTTAACGCCACTGCATTAAAAGTACAGATTAGGTTTCCAAAAATTGCAAAGCCGTTCTTGATAGCAGGGATCATATTTTGTTGTGATACATGGCAATCTTGCATGAAACTGTTGGTTTATAATTTATAGAAAAATGTACAGTATATACAAAGAGACAAACAGTAAGGAGAGTTTAAAGCTATAAATCAGTGAGTTATAAGAGTAGTTTTTATATGGTCTATAGATTAAACTGAATCATCGAATCTATAAATACTTGACTGTCAGCATCACATTTTTTAATCATAAATACTTTTAACCATAACTTCATATTTAAATTTAGTTCTATTGCACGTCTTAAATGATAAACAGAATAAGATCAACACAGGATCAAAAAAGGCATCATATACACAACAGATTTTTATCTATTATTATCTATGAATAATTAAACTGGGGATATAAGTTCAGCTGATATTTAAATTCAGATGATAAACTTGTTTTCATGAACCTACAAATAGTGAGGAAAAAAGCCAGCATGTTAATCACATTGCAGGTCCCTTGAGCAAGTCCATCAACCAGCATCTACCCCCTCACCAGCGTCCATGGCGTCAGGTTTAGCGGCCGTTGTAGTGGTTATATTCCTCTTCACTTGCAAGCTGCAGAAACACGCACATATTCATGCACTTAATTATCTGCTATTGTAAAATTAAAAGGCTCATTTAAATACTCAATTCTGATTGGTCAACCACAGTATCTGTTATGTAATGATCTGTAAGTTATTTACATCAAGCCATTGTTAAGCATAACATACTGTTGCTTGACATTATCAGTGAAATAATTTTGCAAATTACATAATATTTTGTGTCAGATTGTTGAGTTCTTTAGTAAACAGCTGTGGAATAAGTGGGGTAGTCATTATTGCCAAGGTAACCCCTTCTCAGACCTTGAAGGGTCCACTTCTCATCAAGGCCCCTAACATTGTTGAATTTATTTCCAGACAAAATGGCTGCTTTGCTGCACATCATCCCTTACATAAACAAATATTTAGTTTGGCTTTTAATTACTGTATCACCTGTGAAACGTAGGGGATATTATGTTTTCACAGTCTGTCTGCTTCTGCCACAGACACGTTTTGTTAGCACTGTCGCAGTGGCTGTTCTTTATGGGTTTATTTTACATTCATGTGGAATTGTCCCTATGGCCTATTCAAACCGGGTCACCTTGACCTACTTTTCAAGGTCATTTCATCAAAAATGCCTGTTACAAGTTGACCACGTGGGGGATACACCTAGGGCCGGATCTACTAAAGGTTTGCGTGTATAAAAACGTGTGCAAACTCATTGCACATGCAAAAGAACGTACAAGCTGATTTACTAACTGCGCAGTAAGGATTGCATCTCGCAAAGGTGCAAAATAGCGTGTCTGCATCCAGTTAATACATTTTCCACAATGAATACGCAACATGGGTGTTTACATGCAATTGTGCGTGTGGTGGGAGGAGGAAAAATGTAAATATATTATTTTAGCACACGCAAAGCAATTTATCAAACCCGAAAGCAATTTTGCCAATACATATATTTATCGTAAATAATTTAACACGTCTCAAAGGGTTTGGATGCCTAATTGCACAAGGCTGCGGTTAGTGTAGCGAGAAGGAGATCGAAACGATGAAAGAAGACACAAAGAACGCATTTTTCACCCTCATGTGAACTTTTTTGGAGTAAATGAGGAAACAGTCATTAAAACATTTTGCCTGTCCAGCCTTAGCATTTTGGAGCTGGAGGAACGTTAAGCAAATCAACATTTATTGAGAAAAGATAATTGAAATCACTTTCTAAATTCATATAAACATATCATCAAACGAAATGTTTAGTCTCTTTAACGTGGAATTAGGTTAAGTCCCGCAAAATCATATCACACACATTGCTTCAGTCACAAAATATATGAGACTGTCGCGCCTGAGCGCTCGTGACAACGATGAGGCCGTGCGCATCTCCCATGCGACTGTCTGAAGGGCTGCAGCTCCATATCGATGTCCTCTGGACCCTTTTGAGGCTCTGCAGAGGTGGCGGCTGCTTTGGGGGATTTGAGGGTGGTGGCTCAACTTCTGGAGTTATACATATAAAAAAAGTTTTTGCTGGGGATTTGACTTGAAAGACTGTAAAATGTTGCCACAGGAGGTTCATTCATTTTTCATTTATTAAATAAATATCTTCTCAGAAAAAAAGTGTTTCTTTTATTTACCGAAGTTTTATTATACGCTCATTTTTCTTTTGTTCTTCTTCTGATGTCTTGATGTCTTCTTTTCACTCTTCATCCACTGTTCGCATCGATTTACCAACAGCATTTACTTTTCAGATTTCAGGTTTTCTCCTATATAGCGTTCCTTTGTGTGATCGTCAGATTTCTTTGCTGTGGATCATTTAAGTGTTTATTGGCTTCATCTACCAACACCTTGAATTTTGTAGGGACGATTTTCATTTTGCGCTCCAAACTCGCCATGGTGCAAAACATGAAACATGCAAAACCCCTCATTTAGATGGCCGTGTCTCCGAACACGTTTGCACTTGTTGTCATTTACGCAGTCACTCAGTAAATCACCCACAAACCGCGGTTCCACCCCACACGCAAAATTCTAGATTGCGCCGCAAATCCGTACTCGCAGATTGGGACCTTAGTAGATCAGGCCCTTAGTGTTCTGTAACAAAAACACACTTCTAGTTTAAATAATACATTATTAGATTTGCTTCAAGGTTCTGAATAAAAAAATCTGTGTGCATTTGTGTGTGCATGTTTATACTTACTGCCAGAGATGATTTAACAGCCTGCAATTGGAAGAAAACACGACCTCCTTCTTCAGGGCACACAGCTCGTATATCGTCACGCTTCATCCCCAAAAGCAAAGCTCCGTTCATCATACCCAGGTTCCGTATTGTTCTACACACACAAACTTACATTTATATTTGCAGCATTTGCCAAACCCTCTTATCCAGAGCGACTTACAATTATCATTTTTATACAACTCAGCAAAGTTAAGGGCCTTGCTCAAGGGCCCAACAGTGGTGATAGTGGGAATTGAACTGCTGACCTTGCCCCAAATTTCACACTCATAAAGCCAAGGCAGGGCAAAAGAGTCCATTTATAGCACGGTTTTATAGCACGGTGTTAGAAGTGAATATGGTGCCAATACTTCCGCCTTCCTACTTAACAACGTTCCTGAACATCTGTACTTTGCCCCTTTCACACAGCAGAAACGTATTTATGGGCAGCAGCAGTGAGTAAAATGCACATACAGCCAAAATCCTGTACTCACTTTAATCTGCATATTTCACAACGTGGCCCAGTTGTATACCATGTTTAAGTTATATCAGCTTTTTGTGCTTCTTGATGTGGCTTTAACTAAACGGCTAACAACAGATTAATGTTTTTGATTCGCAGTACATTACAGTACATTTTTAGAAATTTGTAAAACTATTAATTTTCATTTACAGATACACAACACAATATTTCATACACATATTAACCAACATTCGTTCATTCATTTTCTGAACCACTTAATCCGGTCGCGGGTAGGCTGGCACCCATCTCAGCTGACTCTGGGCAAGGGCAGAGTACACCCTGGACAGTTAACCAGGACATTGCAGGTCTATTTATCAACATTTATATATTTATTAATTTGAATGACTTTCACATATGAAGCCCACAAACATTGAAAAATGAGATGAGGTCATATTTTGACAGATGTGGATAAGGTCTATGCATGCCAGAATGATCCATTCATCTTCCTTATGACCTCGAATCATATCGTGTGCATTATCCCTGATTTTGTTATATTGCAAAAACTTTCATGTAATTTTTCGTAAAAGCAGCTTTCTGTTGGTTACACGTCTCTGGTTCTCAGCCCTTCACATAGTGATAATTAATGAGTGGTATTGCTACCTAGTCCAATTTTTTCTGTGACATTTATTGAATTAATGTGCATTCTGTTATGATTTCAAAAATGTTTGGATTTTAGCATTTCCTGTGATTCAAAAAAATCTTTAATTCATAATGAATAGACAAAAATAGAATTAAAAATGTTTGTGTAAATATACTGTACACTCATCAACTACTCCTGTACACCTGATCACTTAGACTGTTACCTAATCAGTCAGTCGTGGCAGCTGTGCAATGCATAAAATTACATCCATGAAATGCAGGTACAGGTCAAGACCTTTAGATTAATCATCACAACGGGAAAATGGGAATCATAGGGACTAATTGTAGCACAGCTGTTAGACAGTCTGGTTTGAGTATTTTAGAAACTGTTGATTTGGTATTTTCATGTGCAAAAGATGGTGTGAAAAACATAAGCGCACCCAGTAAGTAACAGTTCAGAGAATTTCAAGGTAACAGGAAGAATATGACAATGTAAATAACCACGGTTTACATCCCTAGTGAGCAGAAAAGCGTCTCTGAATGCACAACTAACTTTGAGGCTAAAACAGAAAAACACCACATTGGGTTTCACTCCTCACAGACAAACTACAGGTGGTGCGAGTTAGTGGTATTTCCACACACTCATACTCAACACAGGAGTTCCACAAAGATGTGTACTCAGCCCTCTGCTCTATGCCATCATTACTCAGGACTGTGTGGCCACACACAGCTCCAACCCTATCGTCAAATTGCTGACAACACGGTTGTGCTGGGCTTCATCTCCAACGATGACGAGACGGTTGTGTACTTGGAGAATATAGCATTGTGGGGTCAAGAGAACTGCCTCCAGCTGAATGTCAGAAAAAAACCAAGGAGCTGATGGTGGACAGATATTTTTTGAGCTGCTCACCCTCTCCACTGCACTCCCACTGATAATAAGGGGGTATAGGAACACTGCTTTCTCCTGCAGCTCAAAATATCTGGACATTCTCATCTCTCAGGATCTGTTCTGGACTGTATTTATACAAGCACTGTCTAAAAAGGCAAGGCAGAGGCTTTACCACCTGAAACAGTGAAGTAAGTCAGAGGTCTCTCCAGTGATCCTGAGGATTTTTTTACTCTGATGATGTGGAACATGTCTTGATACAGAACATCACCTCCTTGTTTGGGAACAGCTGTTTCCGGGATATTAAAGATCTACAGAGAGTGATCCAGTCAGTGGAACGATATAAAAGATCAGCACAAGCAGCTCTAAAGGACATTTACACCAGGAGATGCAGGACCAGCACAACCAGGATCATCAGAGATTCATCCTTGAAGCAGGAAAATATTAAAGAAGCACTGTGGCTAAAATGAATGAGGAGCTTCTATCCTCAGACCATAAGAATTCTGAACCAGGACGTGCCAGCACAAGTTTAAATTGTTTGTATACGCCTAACTGAACTCTCACTACCTCACCTCACCACCAACTCACTTGGCATTATGACATTCATTTCTTTGTTTGCACAGATACTTGTATTATGTTACATACACACTGTACAGATACTCTTCATACTGGCCATATTTATTTTTGGATATATTTCTTCTACATATTTCCATTTACCTTAGATTAGCACTTATTTCCCTAATTTATTTAGTTGATAAACTTTGCACAGTCTCAGGACAAAATCAGTGTACATTTCACTACATGTTACACTTGTATAACTGTGTATGTGAAAAATTGACACATCCTCACCGAAACCTGAGTGCTCACGATTGGAAATGGACCAGACAATGTGTTCCAGCCTTCCAGTGCCCCTGAGCACAAAGTGAGGTCCATGGGCACATGGTTTGCCAAGGTTAGAGTGGAAGAACTCAAAAGGGCTGAGGCCAGACTGCAACTTCACTCAAATGCTTTGCGATGAACTTTATCGAATGCACACCACATCTCTTTACATAACATCAGACCATAAACTCACTGATGCTCTAATGGTTAAATGAAAAAAAAAAGTCAAATACAGTGTGACAAACATATTGCCTGTGGAGAGGTGTTTTTTTGGGGTTTTTTTTGGCAACCGTTGCCACAGGCTTGCTTATTAAGGTTGTATAGGATTTAAAGTTAAATGACTAAAATCATAAGTAAAAATTATTTTAGGTAAAAATTACAAATGTACTTGTACAAATACAAATACAAATTAAATTGAATTCATTTGAATTGAGATGGGCGCCAGCCTCCCCGTGACCCTAATTAGGATTAAGGGGTTCGGAAAATGAATGGATGAATGAATTGAATGGAACTAAACTAACACAAGTCCCCACACTCACATTTCAACATCTAAAGGAAAGCCATCCCAGAAGAGCGGAGATTCTTGTAATGGGATGTTACAATGTGTACAGCACCATGCTAACCAGCTTTTTCATAAACAATATGGTAAGAAGAACGATCTTAAATTTCTAACAATGCAGTAAGTATGGATATATTAAAGCGGTTATTCTACTCACTCTCTTTTATGAGTGATAGTCAGCTCAGCCCTCTACCGAGGACTCAAGGCTGTGGTTTAGTGCCCAGAAGATTGGGGGTTCAAGCCCCAGTACCACCAAATTGCCACTGTGAAACGCATTAGGCCCTTGAGTAAGGCTCTTTATCCTCAGTTGCTCAGATGTATAAATGAACTAAAAATGCCAATTGCTATAAATAGTAAATATAGATACAGCTAATGAAATTTTGACTTTTTCATTCATTAAGGTATTAATTGCATGTCGACTATAAACAAAACAAGATAAGCCGGAACTCTGAGCAAATATTATCTACATCATACAGTTGTGGCAAAAAAAACAAAAAAAAAAAAACGCTTGAAATGAACATTAAATGTTTGGCAGGCCATCAACTACTGATAGGGAGCACATGATAAAGAGGGTGAGTATAGCTGAGCAAATACTCACGCTATCAAACAAGACAGGTGCAGTATTTCTTCATGAACCAATGACAGGAGTGGGACACTCCCAAAACAGAATGAACTGTGCCATACATTCTACAAGCCTCTTACAAATATGACTTTAATCTGACACAGAGGAAGTACACAGATTTCAGCTAAGCCATCGAGGAGAGCCCATTTCTCCACACCCTAAGCAAACTCTCTGTCTCACAATAGAAATAATACAGATAAAGCAAGCTTGCTTTCAAAGCTATGTGAATTTAGTCAGCTCGTGCTACAAGTCAATAAGAATCTTCATTCCATAAGGAATTGTTCTCTTTTTTTTGTTTGTTTCATTTTATAATTTTATATTTGTGCTCTATATGTTTTTCTCACTGCTAGCTATGCTTTCAAGTGTCACAGAAATGTGTTTTTATATCCTAGATTATGATTTTGCTACTGAATTAGCATAGTTGAGTGGTGTGATCTGACTTAGGACAAAATGTGACTTACACCGCAACGTAGGAACAGAACCGTGTTGAAAGTCAAGGTTTCACTGTACTATTATTTTAATGAAACAGCATTTAGTCTCATGCATGCAGTTTTGAACAATTTCTACACAATGCTGAAGGGTTCCTTACGAGTTGGAAAAGCCCTTGAACTGTAACCAGTTCCTGACATCCTCAGGACTGGACCTCATGTCAAGATGTGGAGGTCGGTTCATTCTCTGAAACAACGGAGGGAGGAAAACAAAGTTAAACATCTCTTGTGTGTCTTTTTGCTTTCTTAATATTTAAACCAGATAGCACAGGATATACCATCCCATTACTATGTACTATACACAGGATGTACTTACTGCTGGCTCTTCTCCATTCATGGGCTCTAGAACATTTGGAGGCACGTGACCCTCCTCGGTATGATTGTTTCGCACTACCCACCATTGCCTGGTCTTATTTACCACCTGTGGAAACATGTTCGGAAAAAGACTTGTCTGGGCGTGAGTTAATCTGAGCAAACGGTGCAAAAAACAACAACAAAAAAAAACAAGCATTGTTGCTTTTGTAAAGAAGGTATAGACAAAACCTGCTGAAAATTGCAGTTTGGCCAGTCAGACAGCCTCATTTTTAATCTTCTTGTAACATTTTCACAAAGCAGATTTTACAGAAATCTGGGTCTAAATCCCTACTGAGCAAGTGATTACATATACAAGAGTAAAAGACCATGTAAGGAAGAAACATTCAGAAGGTGGCATGGTGGCATAGTGGGTAGAACATCAACCTCACAGTAAGAAGGTCATGGGTTTGAGTGCCATGCTCAGCTCGGACGTTTCAGTGTGGAGTTTGCATGTTTTCCCTGTGCTTTTGTGGGTTTCCTCCAAGTACTCTGGTTTCATCCCAGAGTCCATTGACATGCTCATTAGGCTAATTGGCTGCTACAAAGTCTCCCTAGGTATTAATGTGTGTGTGACTTGTTTTGTTTGTGTGTGTGTGTGTGTGTGTGTGTGTGTGTGTGTGTGTGAGAATGTTGGCCCTTCGATGGTCTGGCAAGCTGTTCATGGTATACCTCGCCTCCCCCCAGAGTCAGCAGAGACCCTAATAGGAAGTTTTTCGGCAAATGAGTCAATGAATAAAACATTAAGAGGAATCAGTCCCTAAAGGCTCTTCCTCTTCTGGATGACAACAAGTCATTTTGATTATTATGTTACAGTCAGGGGCGGCATGGTGGTGAAGTGGGGAGTTTGCATGTTTGTGTGGGTTTCCTCCAGGTGCTCTGGTTTCTTCCTACAAGCTGTTTCAAATTGCACCCAGGTATGAGTGGTTGTATGTGTTGGCCCTGTGATGATCTGGTGAACTGTTCAGGGTATACCCTTCTTTCGCCCAGTGTCAGCGGAGATAGGTGCCAGCCGTGCTGCGACCCTAGTAGAATTAAGTGGTTCGGAAAACGTCATAGCCAAGAGGGTTTAAATAAGTAAATAAGTAAATAAATAAATTCCGGCAAAAGTATGAAATGAGTTGGATGTTAAGTTTAAGTGAACAGGAGTGAAGGAATGAAGTATTTATGTATTTTTCTCACCTGCACCACTTCACCTCTCATCACACTCAGCTCCTGACGGTTTCTGGCTGTGAAATCGTAGATGACGCGCATGTAGAGCGGAGGGTCCGCTGAGCTACAAGACAATAAAGAGCACAGACTGACTGTGGCTTTGTTGATGCATACCTTTACAGGAATTACATAAGCAGGGCCTCTAAAGTGCCGAAATGTGTGATATTTAGATTATTTGTATAGTGGTGCTATAGAAGCTCTTCCCAGAAGAGACAATCACCAGACATCTTCATAGAAATGTGGAAGTAGATTTAGATTCCTAATGAGTAAGACAAATGTGGCAGTCAAATTTACTTTATAGAATATGGGCAAATACAACAAAGTGTGTGGAAAGGATGTTCAATATGAGCATACTGCAATCAGAATATAATATAATGTGCTCTGGAATAAGCACAGGAATTTCTTATATCAAAAGGAAGGATAATTAAAGGGAACTCATTTTGATTTACAGCTCAGCGGGTGGAGCTTGATGTGCTTTAAGTGATTAAGATAATATGATTCAGATGAAGATCCCATCCATTTCATTCATAGTGACCAGCAGCAGGATTGTCACAAACAGTTATTTACCGTTCTTGCGGAGCACCAAAAGGCCTGTTATCCTGGAATGGAAATAAACAGCTTGTGTCAACAATGTCACAATTAATGTACAACCATCTAATTCACATAGCAACACAACAGTGATGAAAAATAATGATGATGACACTTGTTTGTTTAATTTACAGTGTACATAATTTACATAATGTTCATCTTTACAGCATAATTTGTGCAGATGTATAACATTTAAACGATACAGATGCTTATTTTAACATAAATGACCATAGAAAGCACAAAACTGGTAATTTTATGCCATGGATTACTAGCGGTGTGCTAAACTATGTGGGTTAGCAGCCATTTTCCCCCGGGAAGTGATGTCAATGTGTCGGCCTGGGATGACGTCTCTTGTGGAGACAGTGAGATTTTCTAGTGACTCTGAGGACGAGAATGCTGCCAGAGATGTGTGTGACAGTAAATCCAAGATGTTTAGGAACAAAAAGAAATGTTTTCTGCAATATGTGCGCTTATTGTGTGTGCTGCACTTGTTGTAAACTGCCTTTAGGTGTGAATGGGAGTATGAATGGGTGAGTGGGTGTGTGTGTGTTGGCCAGGTGATGGACTAGCGAAAATCCACCCAGAGTCGGATTCTATGATGGGATTTAATGGATTCCATGATGGCATTTCCCCCCTATTTTTCTCCTTTAATTTAGTCGTATCCAGTTCACACCCACACTGCCTCCCTTTTACACATGACCACCACCATGACACGTGACGCTGCCACCTGCATCTTTATGAACATTTTGAAAGGGTGCGATCAGCAGAGTGTACCATCTGTATCGAGTTTCCTGATCTGGACACTATACACTGCAAGCGGTGCTGGACCAAGGCCAGGAAGATAACAAAGGACCTTAGCCATCCCAATAATGGACTCTTCACTCTCTTGTGGTCAGGGAAACATTTCCATTCCTTGAAAGCAAACACTGAGCGAAGGAGGAGGAGCTTCTTCCCACAGGCTGTTCGGGCCCTCAACCAGAACACTGGTACCTGGACTTTGTAGACTCTACTTCACACATGAACATTATATTCTACCTCAGCTGATTGTTGCACACACAATTTGCACTCTGTTCACCCTGCACTACTCTGCGCACACAACAACCTCACACTCACTGGACACCTTGCGTGCATACTGCACCGACACTTTACAGTCACTTGACGCTTTACATACAGTATTTCCTGAAAAAAATCACCACTGCATTTATATTTCATGCTTTATATTTTTGTATTCTGTATTTCATTTTATATTTTATTTTATATTTAAAATTTTCATATTTATATGACCTTTACTCTGCTTTAAATTGTTATAGTTGTTATTGTTCTTTTTCTTTCTTAATATTGATAGTTTATAGCTTATTCTTCAAATTTTAGCTCAGTCATAACAAGCATTTCACTACATATTGTACTGTGTATGATTTTGTACATGACAAATAAATTGGAATTTGTATCTGTATGATGGTTGGAGGTTTTGAAAAGATTTACCTGTCCAGGTCGTTGCTGTATGCCATTCTCTGCTGGAAATCTCTGACTGTTTCTCCTGGCTAGAGGGTGGTTCATGGGTCCCGACTGTGGAGCAGGGGGCGCAGGCAGCTGCCAGCCATCATAAAATTGTGGAACATACGGTGGTATCTGTTGTGCATTGAGCCAATTTGATCTATGAGATCAAAAAGAGTGAATAGAGTGAATCTTATTAACAGGTCTCCAGGTCTCTTGAGTAAAACAACCTTTTAATAACCTAAAATAAATCCCATCATGCAACATTTATACACAAGGAGTAGGCAGTAGTTTAGGTGCCTTTTAGGGATATAACTTCAAACATTAATACATTATTATTCTGAATGAATGGCAAGTACCATATCAGGAGAACTAGGCAGAGAGTCTTAAGGAAGCATTTCCACCTCATCACTATGGTGCTAAACAGATTCTTGAAACTGTGCAGTTTCTTGAAGTAATAAATAACTTACTCTCCTATTCCAAGAATCAAAGTAATTATACTTGTCTTTTCATACTGCGTATTATCACTCTGGAAGTTTCTAGCTGAGTGTGGATAAACTGCGACCATTAAGCGATGAAGTCTGATAATGCAACTACCAGATACACGGTGCTTTTTGAACATCTACTAATGGTACTTTGGGCCCTAAAATTCCAGGAGGACATCAAAAAATAAGTGCAACAAGAGGCACTTTTTGTGAGGTCTTGTTCCAAACTAATGCTGGAGTCAGATGTGATTTGATTGGCTGTGGCACCTCTATTTATTTTTTTAAATTCTTGCCATGCTCTTTTGATCCCATTGCTATTTTTCCTCCACCAGATGACTGGTCACAGCACTTTTTGTTTAAATTCCCGGATTGCTTCCCAGTACATCTTGCCCTGTGCACATCATGAACTATGAGTCATGACTGTAACTCTGGGATTGACACAATGATAAAGATTGTGTCATGTTTCACTAGTTAGACGACGCCTTTTAAAATACATTTTATTGTATTTATCTTGGGTGGCACGGTTGGCACATCTGCCTAACAGTAAGAAGGTCCTGGGTTCGATTCCTTGTTGATTCCTTCTGTGTGGAGTTTGTATGTTATTCCAATGATTGTGTGGGTTTCCTCCAGGCACCCTGGTTTCCTCCCACAGTCCACAGACATGCACATGAGGCTAACTGGTGAGCGGTTCAGGGTGTACCCACCTTCACCCAGTGAGATCGCTGAGATGTCACTGTGACCCTAGTAGGATTAAGCGGTTCGGCAAATGAGTGAGTATATTTATCATTTTCCTAACGATCTAAGTGCATCAGCACTAATCATGACCCTGATGTATTAAACATGGGTGTTGTGTACTGACCTGGGAACATTCCAGGCATCTCCTAAGCTGTTCCAAAGCTGATCCTCCTCTGGAGTCAACACCTGGCTGAGGAGCTGCAGAGCTTGATCTGTGAGAAGAGGACTCTCAACTGAAGGAGCCACTCCAGGAGGGAACTGCTTTATCAGCTAAAACATCAGGGGGAGAGAAGGGTTAGTCATTCGAGGAGTCTCAGTACATTTTGGACAGATTGATTAAAAAGCCGGGAAGAATTCACTGATTCACAGAGTTTGGCGTGACAAAGGGGCAGCGGTAGCTCAGTGGTTAGGATTGGGACATCAAGCCCCAGTACCGCTGGGCCATTGAGTAAGACCCTCAGCTGCTGTAAAGTAAGATAGAAATGTAAGTTGCTTCTAACAAGAGTGCACCATGAATGTAAATATCTAATGAAATACGTTTTTTTTTTTTGCTGTTCCACTCATGGTAAACTAAAGTCTACTGGACTTTTACACACGGGCCTACTGGCTCATCAGGAGTTTGAAGTGACAATTTATGGGTGGACAGAGGCACACTTATGGTTAAGACCTTGCTCAGGAAGCTTAACACAGTGGGGGTCTAACAGGGGTTCAAGCCCACAACCATAACCACTACCCCACCAGCCCCATACAGAGATGTGTTTAACAGTAAACAAAGATTATGCTAAATTGAAGCTTTGTGTTGTGCCTACATAAAGAAATCAGGATAAACTGATAGATACTCACAAAACCAATGGAGGAGAAAAGACTGTGGATAAAGACAGGAGGATCAGGATTAGTTAAGTGTCCATTAAGCTTTCCCTATAACCAGAAAAAAAGGATATATTGGTACACAGCCGGGGCATGATATCTTATAATATTTTAGCCTAGATCTTTTTTCATAAACATATATGTTTGAAGATATGAATAGTTTCTGTCATCATATGATAGAAAATTTAGTATCATTTTAAAGTTTAGGATATCAGTAACAAAATGATACCAGATCAAATTATTAATTTACAACTTAATACCACTTTGTTGTGATGGGTCACATTTGTTTATTTACTTAGTCTATATGAATCAGTTTCTGTAATCATCTGGGTTTACACTGGGGCACAATGTCAGCAATCTCCATGATCAGAGTAAATCGTGCTGAGCGTGGGGGGTCGTGGGATGGAATCCCGATGATCGTGAGGGAACTTGGTGTATTTGTGAAGACCTTGAGGGAACTTTGTGGAATTGTGATGATAGTGAGGAAACTTGGTGGATTCATGATGATCTTGAGAAAACTTGGTGGAATCGTGATGATCTTGAGGGACCTTGGTGGAATCGTGATGATCGTGAGGGAACTTGGTGGATTGGTGATGATCACGAGGGAACTTGGTGGAATCGTAATGATCTTGAGGGAACTTGGTGGAATCATGATGATCTTGAGGGAATTTGGTGGAATCGTAATGATCTTGAGGAAACTTGGTGGATTCGTGATGATCTTGAGGAAACTTGGTGGATTCGTGATGATCTTGAGGAAACTTGGTGGATTCGTGATGATCTTGAGGGAACTTGGTG
>JAOUQZ010000030.1:5524723-5545029 GCA_028564935.1 Neosilurus hyrtlii
TGAGGGAACTTGGTGGAATCATGATGATCGTGAGGGAACTTGGTGGAATCATGATGATCGTGAGGGAACTTGGTGGAATCATGATGATCGTGAGGGAACTTGGTGGAATCATGATGATCGTGAGGGAACTTGGTGGAATCATGATGATCGTGAGGGAACTTGGTGGATTGGTGATGATCACGAGAGAACTTGGTGGAATCGTAATGATCACGAGGGAACTTGATGGAATCGTAATGATCTTGAGGGAACTTGGTGAAATCATGATGATCTTGAGCGAATTTGGTGGAATCGTAATGATCTTGAGGGAACTTGGTGGATTCGTGATGATCTTGAGGGAACTTGGTGGATATGTGAAGATCTTGAGGGAACTTGGTGGAATCGTGATGATCTTGAGGGAACTTGGTGGATTGGTGATGATCACGAGGGAACTTGGTATAATCGTAATGATCACGAGGGACCTTGATGGAATCGTAATGATCTTGAGGGAACTTGGTGGAATCATGGTGATCTTGAGCAAATTTGGTGGAATCGTAATGATCTTGAGGGAACTTGGTGGAATCATGATGATCTTGAAGGAACTTGGTGGGCTGATGATGATCATGGCAAAATTGTTGAGTGTCAAAAATGTTGCCGCAATTATTACACTGTATTATGATTTGACGCCAATCATGATTGAATGTGGCAATTGTAGAGGATATTGATGAACTTGGAAACATGATTCCTTCAAGTTTCTTCTCTTGAATGCACCTGCCTTCTTTTTATACCCCAATAATGCTCCAATTTATTTTGAATTGCGAAGATTGCGGACATCGTGCCCCAGTGTAAACACATTGTTAGAGAATACTTCGGCAAACAATAAATATAAAAAAAGCAAATAATATTAATAAAAATGGATTAAAGTGAATAATAACTCTGAATTTAGAGAAAAATTGTATATAATGCATGTTGAAGTGGCTGCAGTATTAATGCAATTCGTTTAAAAACTCAAACATATTAATCGAACAAAATTAATAAATAATCAAACCTAAGAGTCCAGAGGGTTAAAACAACATGCAATCAAACAGATGCTTTCTTACAATGAAAAGGTTTTAGACTTACAAGGAGATTAAAGCTATATTTAATTTTTTGAAGACAGGCCACAAATTCTTCTACAGATGGAAACGTTTGACCTACACAGGAAATAAGAATTAAGAATTAAGAACTATGAATCACTGTGCTGAAATATAAAATAGCTTAGCCCACACCGCTGCTGCTTACCATAAATGATTGGGTTCTTGTCTTTCTTCTTCTTCTTCTTCTTTCCTTGTACTTGTGCTAACGCTGCCCCAACTTTGCCAGTAAATATCTCAACGTCACCCACAACATGATTAAAGATTTCCTGGAGGGAAACGATATTATAAATAAATAAACAGATATAGATACAACCCATGCACATTAATATATTTTCGATATTTTGATTAGAAGAATGTAATTTTGGATGAGAAGATAGCTGTTGAGGATGAACTGACCACACTCCTCTCAATGTCTAGGGGTGATGGAGGGGAAGGCTGCTGGTTTGTGTGGTTTTGTCGTTCACGCATGTCTGGACTATAACTGCTTTCCTCTTTGTATGGAAACATTGGAGGCAGGTGATCTTCTGGAAACATAATACAGAATTAAATAATTACTGGTATTTATTCATTAATATTAACTTAAATAAATTGAAATCATGATTTTGAAATTGAAAAGAGAGATAAAGAAAGTTCTTTTTTTCGCCATTAAATACCAGAAAAACTGCTTTGACAAATATGCAGTGACTTATAACAATTTCATGCGACTTATGAAAACACTTTAGTGCTGTTGTGTTCTCAATTCAGATTTCCTTTATCTGTAGTTCCTGCTGTACGGAACATCACACGATTAAACAAATGAGTTCATTCTAATTCCTAAACATTTCTATAGTAACTTTCACAGAGGCCTCACATACATATAAGCAGAACTCACTCATTTCCTGAGCCACTTAATCCTATTAGGGTCACAGGGAGGCTGAAGCTTATCACAGCTAACACTGAGCAAAGAAAGCGTACACCCTGAACAGCTTGTTAGACCATTGCAGGGCAACCATTCACACATGCATTCTCACCTACGGGCAATCTGGAACAGCCAGTTAGACTAACCTGCATGTCTTTGGACTATGGGAGGAAACTGGAGTACCCAGAGGAAACCCATGCCAGCATGGGCAGAACATGCAAACTCCACACACCCTCACCAAGCCCAGGACTCAAACCCAGGACCTTCTTGCTGTCAGGCAGACGTTCTAAATCATTACACCGCCATGCTGCCCGGACCTCCCATAACATAAGAATAATAATTACCAGATACAAAAAAAAAAACTTATTTTCTTTATATGGAGAAGCTTTCTGTAAAGAGTTAATTTTACATTTATGGAAACAGTGTCAAGCATCAGCATTTTGTAACAGAAGGATGAAGTAATTGTTTCAAGGAATAATTTCAGGACAGAGGACTTTATATTATCGGGTTATTTAGTAACAAAACAAGTTATATATTTTTTCTTATTAACTTCAAAAGATTGCAAAACAAGATGGACATTTTTGTCTTTACCATGACAATTAACAATAAACACATTTTAATACTTGCTGTGGGAGGTGTGGTGTAATTTAAAATATAAGCATTGCTGCCCTGTTATTATTGATTATTCACTATTTTCATATAATATCATCCCCCAGCATCTTATATTTATTACTTAAATTGCAGGCACAATTCTTATATAAAAATAAAAGAGCTCTTATCTTACCTCTTATTATATCCAGCAACACGACAGTGAAATATTACATCCCAGTTATAAGCAGAAGTACCGGTATGTATATATATTAAAAAAATACATTTTAAAAACCCCTAATTCAAACAACACCTTAGATATCCCACAGCCCAGACTATAATGGAGCTTCCACTTATATATATATAATAGAACAAAGGGTTTCCTCAGTAGGCTAAACTTCCAGACAATACATCAAACCCTAATAATTATAAAATCCGAATAACCCTAATAATAATACTGTAACTGGAGAAGTTACTCAGGGCAGAGCCATATTGATCCATGTTAGTCATCTTCATTATCCAATGTAGCAGGAGTGTCAACAGTGTCGGCTGTTCTAAAGGGGCACACACACCTTAAAGACAGCGAAATGTGAAGTGACGTGAAGATGTAGGGATTCCAGACCTACTGTATCACATAACTCTACCTCACTCTCAAAGGAGCCTCAGATGCATGGAAACAGAATTTTTCACCTTCCTGAAGAAAGGTGTTTTTTTAACTTTTAGATAAGATACTTTGCAGGGCGGCACGGTGGTACAGTGGATGGTATTTCCACCTTTCTGTGGGGAGTTTGCATGTTCTCTCAGTAGGTTTCATCCAGGTGCTCCAGTTTACCTTCCACAGTCCAAAGACATGCACATTAAGCAAACTGGATATTCTTGATTACCCCTAGGTGTGAATGTGTATGTAAATGGCTATGTGTCTGTGTTGGCCTTGTGTTGGAACAGTGGCTGTTCAGGGTGTACCTCACTGTCACCTGGCTCCAGCCTCTCCATGACCGTAGTAAAGGGTCAAGCATTTGAAAAATGCAGTTTGAGGTTTCAAAGTCCTTTTTATTTTTTTACCATTGTCTTGGTAGCCACCGGACTGAGGAGGAGGATACATGGGTGGAGGGGAGTGTCCCGGAGGGGGGCCAGGTCTGCGGAAACCCCCAGAATAACCTTGACTTATTATGTTCTCCAGATTTTTCCTGTAGGAGACGTGACATATCAGTATCATATCAGTATTGTTTGCAGACGATGTGTTACTGAAAACTCTGTGATACAGCAATGCATTTATATTATACTTTTATGAACAGTATGTTGTTGACTGTGCAAAGTACTTGTCATATAGCAGCCTACCTTATGTTAAATGGTGGTTCAATTGGTGAAAATCCTGGTCTTTCATCCCTGTTCTGGATGGCTCTCTCTAATTCAGCTTTCACCTCCTCTGCCTGTAAAATTTATCAATGCACACAGCTTTGTGAAAAAATCTCTTCGCCACCAGAGCATATACAGCACTGAATTACTTTCCAACTACTTATCCATTGCAAAAATGAAAACACTTATTAAAAACAGACAACAGGGGTCAAGATGCTCCTACCAAAAGGACCATTTCATAATATTACAATATAGAACAAGCACACCAAGTCTGAAAGCCCCAGCTTCAGCACGCGGCAAGTATATGTCCGGAAACTAAAGTGTGACGGACAGATGGACGGACGGACGGAGCCCATTCCTATAGCTCCCGAGCCACTTTGTGAACAATCAAATTGGACTGGTTAGGGCTCATGAACGAGAGGTTTAGAGTTTGAATCCCTGTTAAACCCCACCATACTAAGACCCCTGGCAAGGTGTGAACCACAAGTGTGTCTCCGTCCACTCAGCAATATAAATGTTTACCAGTAAAAATACTGGGAAGGTAACCTGCAATGGACTAGCATCCCACCCTGGAGGAGTTGAACCCCTAGTCGTTTCATGTGATAAGCTCTGACCCTGATGAGCTGGTAGGCTCTGGGGTAAAAGTCCAACAGATTTAGCTTAGAGCGTCATTTTACTGTATAAATTCCAGCTCTTTCACCATTGTATCGGATAGCTCATGAAATGGGATTCCTGCTCATCCTCAAGCCATTTATCCATTTCTGATTTTGGCATATTGTTTCCTAACACAGCTGTGACATTAAGATGTTCAAAACCCTCAGCCATGGTGATCCACCTCATACACTCGTACCAGCATGACGCTATTACTATACCACTACTATACCAAATAATATCTGGTGGCCCTTTTCCTTTAATGAGTAGAGCGGAGGTAATGGGATTCAGTTAGTACAACCCCATTTCCAAAAAAATAAAACAGAATGCAATGATTTGCAAATCTCAAATTATTATTCACAATAGAACATGAAAAACATATCAAATGTTGAAATGTTGTAAATGTTTTCATGGAAAATATTAGCTCTTTTTGAATTTGATGGTAGAAACACGTCTGAGAAAAGTTGGTATGGGGCAACAAAAATCTGGAAAAGGAAGTAGTACTAAGAAAACAGCTGGAGAAATATTCATTCATTCATTTTCTGAACCGCTTAATCCTAATTAGGGTCGCCCATCTCAGCTGACTCTAGGCGAGGGCGGGGTACACCATGGACAACTTGCCAGGCAACCGCAGGGCAGAAACACACTGACTCCAATCCAATGGCCTACTCTTTACGATCGACAGCAATGGTTCTTTTACATGCCTCCCACCACAGACAGTGAGGGACATGGCTGGCCTTTGCTAATACAGTTAGCTGCATTGGGCGGACAACAGTGAATTGGCGACAGTGGGGCTTGAACCCCTGACCTTCGGATCAGTCAGCACCCTACTAAATACCCAACAAATTCTGATAATTGGCGACAGGTCAGTAACATGACTGTGTATGAAATGATTCACTAAGTTGCAAAAAATAAAAAATAAACTACAGTTAATGATGGAACAACCTTAAAATAATATATATAACCACCGACATAATATGCCAGGGGTATGATGAGCTAATATTTTTCAGAAAATAGTAAAATGGCTCACTTTCAACATTTGATAAGTTCTCTGTGTTTTATTGTGAATTAGGGTGGCATAGTAGTTAGCACGTCCACTGTACAGCAAGAAGGACCTGGGTTCGGGCTCTGTGAGGTCATTTCTGTGTGAAATTTGCATGTTTTCTCTGAGCTTGCATTGGTTTTCTCTGGGTACTCCGGTTTCCTCCGACAGTCCAAAGACATGCACATTAAGTTAACTAGCTGTTCCAAATTGCCCCAAGGTGAATGGATGTGCATGTGTGTTCTGCCCTGTTATGGACTGGCAAACTGTTCAGGGTGTACCCCACCTTTGCCCAGAGTTGGCTGAGATAGGCTCCAGCATTCCCATGATGCTAATAAGATTAAGGGGTTCAGGAAAATAAATATTGTGAATACAATATGGGTTTATGAGATTTGAAAATCATTGCATTTTAATTTATATTTCATTCAGCATCCCAACTTTTTTTGGTGTGACATGGAATGTAATATCAATATAATGCACATTGCAACCATGACTTCAGCATAAATCTTCAAAGAGATCATTATAAAAAGAAAAACAGGAAGAAAATGCTTATTGATTTTTACAGCGAGTATAAGCAATATACTAACCCCAGTTTCCTCACACTGGAACAAGAAAACATTTGGAGCCCTCCGGCTGTTGTCCCGAGCTGTTACCATCAAGAGGGAGTCATATGTGCAGCTGTCTAGGATTGCTTTCGTCTGTGAGATGCCGCCAAGAGGAAGTGAGTCCAAAACTTCCTATACAGTCAGCAAGTTCAAAAGGTTTGGAGTGGGGTGGTGGGAAGATGAAAAAGAGTGAAGCAATTGTATGCAACACTGTAATTAAAGCACATGACATAACAAAACATAAAATCGATCTTGTGCTTTAGTTGACCCCTGACCTTTGTTTCGACGTCACAGAGCTGTAGGTGGTTGCCCTGCACTTGCATGACCATGTCCTGACCCCACACTTTCCCTCGGCTCTCCAGAGTCTTCAGCTTGGCCACACAGTCATCATCGCTGTTCAGCTCCCTCCCATTTAACTCACATGTAAACAAGTGCTGCGAGATAAATCATACATTAATCAACAATAACAAGAAAAAGCTGAATTTCTTTCAAATGATATTTATGAAATAGAAACTTTTTGAAGTATAATACACTGAAAGGCAGGGGGTAACATCACAATAAAACTAGACAACAAAAGGGCTTTTAGTCAGTAGGATCTACTGTCGTGTATGGGTGCATATACACTGAATATCCATATTCTGTATATGTGCTAACATTAACTCTGATATTCCCTGTTGAAGTGATAAGTGGTCCACGTTACTACGCATCATCCTTTATTATTCAGCAAACGTGAGATGGATTTTGCTGAATTAGCCCCTGAGACAGATCATAGATTGGACCATTCAGTGACCCCAGTGCAGTTAACTGGGTTATCAAAGACCAGCCATGACTCTCACTGTCTGTGGTGAGAGGCATGTAAAAGAAACATTGCCGTCGTTCGTAAAGAGTAGGCCACTGGGTGCACTGCGTGTTTCTGCCCAGCGATGGCCTGGCGAGCTGTCCAGGGTGCACCCCGCTCTCGCCTAGAGTCGGTTGAGATGGGCACCAGCCTCTCCGCAACCCTAATTAGGATTAAGTGGTTCAGTGCTTATTATGTCTTTTAGCTGGTTATAGTTTTATGAAATTACTGCTGACTTGAATATCAAATCCAACAATCTGTATTTTTCAAGTTTTATAATTTAGCAGTACATATCAAATCTAAAGATATACAACTGAAACAGAATAAGTGGAACCATCTTTTAAAAAATTGATCCATTTGACACGGAATGACCCAGGCATAAAGCACAAAGCTCAGTCCTGATAAGAATCTTGTGATAGAAACGGGCAGATTTACTGCTGACAGTTACAAAGCAGGGCGGCACAGTGATTAGCACGTCCACCTCACAGCAAGAAGGTCCTGGGTTTGAGTTACTGTTAGAGTGTTTCTGTGTGGATTTTGTGTGGAGTTTGCATGTCGTGTGCCCCCCATTTGCCCAGTGTCGGCTCAAATAGGGTCCAGCCTCACTGCGACCATGGCAGGATTATGCGAGTTAGCAAATGAGTGAGAGACAAAGCACTGACACTAAAGACTACACACTATATAAACATATCCTTCCATTTAATATTAGACTGCCTTCAACTGGTAATAGGTAATGACAGGCTGAAACATGTTAAGAAGATTTTCCACATCAGTGGTTTGCTGCACAACATTCTCAATTAGACTAAAACAACAGTATCGTCCTGTAATTACACAAATTTAGGTGGAATGGCTACAAACTTTGCATAAAATATCCAAAACACATACAAAATTGGTGTGTGTGTGTTATTTTTTTTTATGTATTTATTTTTAACTTTCTTTCTCCTTACCTCCACTCTGTACTGGAAGTCATCTTGTCTGGTTACGTTTTCCAAATATTCCTTCCTTTGCACTGGATTAGAACAGGAAGCATGGAGTTATAGACAGAAATGACATAATTATTATTATTTTTTTGTGTGTGTGTGGGGGGGGGGGAGGGGGGTGGGGGGGGGGGGGGGGGGGGGCTTTAAAACTTCTGAGGCTTTTACTCACTGTAGATGGATTTTGCACTGGGTCGAGACATATCCGACCTCTGAAAGGACGGCTCTGGGGCAAAAGCTCTACAATATGAACACAATCTCAAAAATGCATCTGAATTGTGCATCATATGACACATTAGCTCATAGATTCCATAAAACTAGATTCCTGGTCTCACATTACATGAGCCTATATTTAAAGCTGTTCCTTATATTTTTAAATTTTTAATAATATTTTCTTTTTTAAATAATATTTTTAATATTAAATGTTTGCCAGGGACAATTTTTCACAGGACACACACACACGATTTCACACATTTCATTTTCTTCCTCACAAGACATTATAACAGTTACGATGCACATGGTTGCTCAGTTTAATGGAAGTAATTTCAAGCATAACTAATTAATAGTCAAATATAACAATAGCCATTTTTAAATAATAAACATGCAAACTATACATAAACATGAGCATTATAGCTGAAAATTCACATTATTGAAGTAGTTATTAATTAGTAATATTGAACTAAATATGTATATACATGAAGAAAATTTAATCTTTCTAATATTGAAATGAGTGAGTACCTTGTTGGGGAGGTTGGGACGTTCCTGTTCATAAACATTCCTGCTCTTTGATGTCACACACCTATAATAACAAAAATAAAAAAGGAAGAGGAGGTGGCTGTCGGAGCCAAAAATATTAACAGACATTCAGGCTATTGAAGGTAAGAAGTGACAAATCAAAAATATCAATGAACAAAAACAAACTAAAGTAAATAACATTAAAACTCTTAGAATAGAACCACTTCCTTTTCCAGAATTTTGTTGCCCCATACCAGCTTTTCTCAGACGTGTTTCTACCATCAAATTCAAAAAGAGTGAATGTTTTCCATGAAATGTCTCGCAAAATCTTTACACTTTAAAGAATTATAAATTGCTTTCTTTTAGGGAACAATTTTAGGCATTTTATGATTATGAACCATATACACACAGATTATATATATATATATATTGTATGTGGGAAAAATAAGTTTCATCAGGGATACATTTCAGGGATGAAATTGTAGTACTGTTATTTTTCCCCACATACAATATATTTAGCTCTACTTCGACGTATCGAGCACTGTTCTACAGAAAATCGACTCAAGATTTTTATATATATATATCGCATAAATCCCCTGATGAGTGGGCAACCATGAAACAGGCCTGTCGGGATAAAATTGTAGTACTGTTATTTTTTCCCCCACAGACAATATTATATATATCTCAATCAAGAGAGTTTTTAGTAAATTATATAGATTAAATTATTGAATAAGTTTATGGTTCAAGTTCCTGAACGTTGACACAGAACCTGAAGATTTATTTAAACACTTTAGAGGAAGCAGTTTAAAATTTGTTCATAGTTTAGAACAAATAACCTGCAATCAGTTAGTTCATTAAAAATAAAGTGATAAATTCTCCTCACACTATCTAAAAAATAAAAAAATAAAAGTCAATTATTGTGAAATCAAGTTTAAAATACATTTCTATCAGAAAGGTTCTCATTTTATTATTGAAATATCTTTATATATTAGTTTATAATATTATCTGTATTTATGTACCATAATATGTTCTCAATATTGACCATAGAAAATTTCATTAGCTTTCGGTAAGTGATAGGAGTTCTTGATTTTATGGGACCCATACAACCTGTTGAAGCTTTAAATTAAAACTCTATCAGTGATATAAATTATAAATTATCAGAACAGTTTAACAATTCACTATTAGGAATAAAGTTCATTCCTTTCATAGTCACCAGACTTTACCCTCTTATACAGGTTACCTCGATAAGCCAATAAGGGTACATTACCTGAGAAAATCTGTTATCTGTTACTTATGAGTTCCAACCTTAAATGTTCCATTATTATTCCCAGTAAAGCACCATTTATAAACCCATGGAAAAACAATTTACCGAATGTTCCTGTTTAACAAAAATCCCTGGTGAAAAGTCCAGCTGCACCTGAATGATTTAACAGGAAGTGCTCAGGTAGGTTTTAAGTCACTGATTACGAGCAACTGCAATGGAAAATCAAATTTCATATCCTCAGTCCAAAGGTTGGGAACACCTTTCTGCCAAGTTGTTCAGAAAGTCCATGCTGACGCATGAATCAAGAACAGCTAGAGCCATACCCTTCTGGGCAATGAGCTAACGATAGCATTTTATGGCCAGTTAAGAGTTGGAAAAAGGAATTTGTACATGGAGGTTGTCATAGTGCTGAAAACCATCAATAGCATCATTCATAAACAACACAGGATCAGACAAATACAAGTAAAAATAACAGAAACTGACCTACTTCAATAAATGCACAGAAGCTGGTTAGTGAATAACCAAATACTTTATTTAATGTGTATGTACACTTAGAGGACACGATCAGACCATCTTTACGAGGACAGAGTTTATTCATAAAGAAAAGCAGGTGGATTGGAGAGGCTCATCGACAGAAGCTTATGCTGTAGCTTTGGCCTGAGTGGTTTTAGCCAGCGCTTTCAGATCCGAGATGCACTTAGCAATACTCTCCTTTTCCTGAAAATCAAGCCGAAAGAAAATCAGTATGGAAATTCTGCAGCCATTAAGATGAGTTTGATATTACACTTTATTGTATCAATAAAAAAAAAATGTAAATAGTAATACAGTATTCAATGTAGGTTACAAGTTGGTGTACTGCTGTAAGCAAATCAGGCAATGGCTCCATCTAGTGGCATTAGTTATAACTGCATTTACAGGGAGTCAGAAACATCCAATGCCCTTTTATTTTTTGTGTATAAACATCTGAAGAAAAAAAAAAAAACCTTTCCATAAAACACTTAACTTAAATACACTACTGTAGATCACATTCTCATCAGCGGCAATATGATTATAAACAAGGATGTATGCAAAATTGATTTAAAATTTCCCTGGCATTTATAGCAGTGCTCCTCAAAGTGAATCTGTGAAGACGATCTGCGACCTTTAATGTGTTTTAGTGTTGCAAACCTCATTACCAGACTTGACCTCATTACCTAAGTTTAATGAAAACAGCCAGAAGTCAAACCAGCCTATTATTAAAGTCAGATAAGGTCCTAATGTTCTCAACGTTAACAAACATATTTAAATATGATTAATGATATTCCGAAGTCTTTCTGATGTGTACCGAAGTTGCACCCATTTCGTCCAAAATTTATAACACTGTTACAACAATCACTACTGATAAATACCCATGTCGCTCCAATTTCTTCCTGTTTCCGCCAATGTACAGTGGACGAGTGTTCCTTTATACGAGGAACTTGCTTAATGAGGGATGCTTATGAGTATTTTCTGTACTGAAAGACGAGGAATGTCTCATGACACGAGGACACCCCTCTCTCAAAAGAGAGAATCAGCATCTATTCCTCGTCACATAAGCATCTCTTGTGAGTTTATTGTTAACTTTGTGCTTCTTGGTGATAATTACTACATTGAAAACTGTTGCCATGGTGACTAAAAATGAATTTTGGAAAGAAGGACAGTAACGAAAAGAAACACATAGTTGCATTGAAGAAAGAGATTATCGATATCATATGCTACCACATTCTAGTGATGACAAGTGCGCCCCGCCTAAAAAAAAAGGACTTTCTCACGGAAATCTCCATCCAAAAGCTGATGGCCCCCAGTCTTCCAATTTCATCTGATGTGATGGAAATATGATCGGAAAATGTCGGGATCATGACTGGTGCTGTGTACCGTTATTTTAAAGTGGTTAAATTTTAAACATTAAGTCAATGTCAAGTAAGAAAAACAAATATTTTATAATAAATTTGAATTGAAGTAAGAGGTTTTCATTTGTTCATTTTCTGAACCGCTTAATCCTAATTAGGGTCACAGGGAGGCTGGTGCCTATCTCAGCCTACTCTGGGCGAGGGAACAGTACACCCTGGACAGCTCGTCAGGCCATCGCAGGGCAGAAACACGCTTACTGATATGCAGCTACTCGTGACGAAAATAAGCAATGGTTCTTTTACATGCCTCTCAGCACAGACAGTCAGAGACATGGCCGGCATTTGATAACCCAGTTAGCTGCACTGGGGGACAGCAGTGGCATCCCGTCGATAGTGGGGCTTGAACCCCTGACCTTGGGAACAGTAATCCAGCACCGTACCACATTATTAAAATAAATAAACAAATCTATTTTTATTTAATGACCTGGGTAACGTGAGCTGGAGAGACAGAGCTGAAAATTTCTAATAGTTTCAAATCACCAAACCTAAATACAAAGTCTATAATTAAGCTACACTGCACTGACTCTGATATACTTGTATTTGCATTTTCACAAGTGGGAAGTGGGACCTTCCAACATGTACGAAAAATGTAGCCACAAGCATTCCATTCATTCCAGAGTAAACATCAGCATGGCTTTTCAGTGATGGTGTCATCCGAGGGACATGGGGATTGTCTTGAGGGGATTTTTGCTGGTTGGATATGCTAACATTCTACACTCCTCTCCTCCATGTGCTCTCTCATGGACTCATCCGTCACCAGTGATTAGGCAGTGAGCATTCATGTGTTTACCAAGTATGGTTTTACATGGACCCTGAAGAGAGGTGGTGGGATTTTTAGCAGTTTAAATTGAACTTACTAGGGTTGGTTCCTGCAATAAATCACCACTACACCTTTAAGAGGATCCAGAAATCTTAACCAGGTTTGTCTTTAATCACAATATAATCAACCAATATCACATTCAAGGACTTCACTGATCTAGGCGGGTTTCATGATGCTTTTCTAATGCTAAAAACTACGTACCTGTTGTGGTGTGATGCTCTTGATGACGTTCTGCTCCACCCAGTTGACCATGTGTTCCTGCTCCATGCGTTGCTGCAGGTTCTGAAGCGCCACCTGATAATCGAGCCTCTTCTTCACCTCATTGGTGACCATGTGTAGCCGCTCCCTGTAGTTGGTCTCCAGCAGCACAGCCACATTGTTCTGGAAACAAAAAATAAATAAATACCCAGCCTGTCTGCCTCATAGCAAGAGGTCCTGAGTCAGCAAGGGCGTTTCTGTGTGGATCTTGCGTGTTCTCCCTGTGATCGTGTGGGTTTCCTCCAGGTAGTCCGCTATCCACCCACAATAAGAAGAGGTGTTAGGCTGACTGGCTGTTCCGAATTGCCAGTAGGTGAAAGTGTGAACGTGGTGTTGACTAGCAATGGTCTGGCGAGCTGTTCAGGGTGTACCCCGCCTTCGCCTATTGTAGACTGAGACAAATACATCCTCCCCACGACCCTAGTAGCAGGATGAGGTGGTCAGAAAACGAGAGAGTGAGCTTTTACGTTTGATCATGTGCCCCCAATTTTTCTCCCCTGATCACATCCAACTCCTGTTGTCGTATCCCATACAACCACCACCAATCAGTGAGAGCACCCCTACGTGAAACGTGGTGCTGCCACCTGCTTCTTTTACAAACTGCTTCACATGCACACGCAGGCGTGACCTGACACACTGCTACCTGCCCTGCCCTTTTGTCTGAATGAGCTCACAGGTACCCATGATTGCTTTGTGATCGCTGTAAGTGACAGGGAGGTGAGTGTATGCCATCCCCTCCAATTAGCCCCCATGGGCTCCCGGCTGTGGATGGCTGCAGAATCAACCTGCGGAGCCTGATCATGTTGTATTTAAGTGCCCCAGTACATAAAGGTATAATCCAAAATACAGTATGTGAACGAAATGTTTCTTGAGGTAAAGATACTGTAATAGTTAAAAGGTCTAATCCTTCATGCTAATAATTCTTAAGTCACATGCGGACAAAACCTATTAAATTAAAACTGAGATGTTTGACCTTGCTGTGGTGTTGGCTAAATCAATTTTAAAACAGACATTAACAAAAAACAACAACAACAAATGCATTTATTCATCTTTTTTGATTTTCTCACCCTCTTGGCGTCAAAAAGCATGTTCCTTCCTTCCACTCTCCACTGCTCCTTCTTTTCTTGCTCGATGGCTTCGGCTAGGTTGCTTATAGCCATGTCTTTCACCTCCTGCAATTTTGCCACTTTCTCCTATAGAGAGCGGGAACAGGAAATATCATGCATCATAGGGATGTGAATCTAACAACTCACGATTTTTGGGGAGACGATTCGATTCAGACGAATGTTTGATTCATTACCATTACAAACAAAGGGAGCCATTTTCACGAGTAACTCCATTCTTCTATAAGCTATAGGAACAAGTCTTCTATAAGAAAGAAAGAAATGATATTACTAGACAGCGGTTTTGTAGATGTACTGATCCACTTTGCTCATTCAGAGTTGGTTGGGAGTTTAATGAAGGGATGGAGTGTGCATTGGTCAGGAGATGGTTGTGCTACTGCTCCTTTTCTTTTAGCTCCAGGTGATGGTGTAAGATGTGGGCTCGGGGATTTGAAGTGTTCCCGAAATACTTGACTTTTATTTTGCTCATGTCATGTCAAGCTCTTATTACCAGAAAATCCGAAGTGCTCCCAAACATGTGCCTTCAGTGAAGACTGCGCTGGCTATAGGCTAAAAGCTAGTTCTGGACCCGCCACTCACTGGAACAATTCACCACGGAGGCCGTGTCTGGACAAACGGTACGCGCTGTGAGTAAGGTTGGAAATGTTCGAAAAAACGTGTTTTTAAACATCGATTCTTGAAAATTTGGATTGATTCAGAATGCTAATAAGAATCGCAATTCAAACGTGAAACGATTTTTTTCTGGCACCTCTAATGCATCATATCAAATGTTTTGTGCCACTTAATTGATATCACACCAAGCGGTTCAAGATTTAATCTAACATTTCTTTCAAGTAATTTCAGGTCAGTGAATGTTTTCAGTCTGTAACTTGGGACATCAATCAAAGAAAATGTGGTGTAAATACATTGATAGTGAAGGTGGTTAGATAAGTTTTATGACATCTGTTAATTTCAATCTTACTCAGCTAGAAAGAAAAAAAAGGAGTGAAAATAAATATATATAGTAGCACAGAAGTAGCAGCAAGCAAGTACAGACCCACACTCTAATAAAATGTTGGACTGCATTTAGCCTTGATTACAGAACCTAATCTCCATAGCATTGTTGCTCCAGTTGGTCCAGTCGAGGCTCAGCAACATTAATGTGCCAATAAAATGAAGTCAGCTGATGAGCTGAATGTAGTGAATGAGCAGGTCACATCAATGGACTTTTTCTTCCCTGATGGGACGGATATAAAATGGGGACTCGCATATCATTTTCATATATGTATCGGCACGCTTATTTTTAAAGGTTTCAGGATGTGCTGGAGAAGACTTTATGGGGTGGTTCAGTTTTCCCCTCATCAGTTCAAGATTTCGGGAAAAAAAGAACTGACTCTGGATGTAAATAAATGTAACGTCGCTTAAGTTTGGTGAAACAGTGCCATGGCGATTACATGTTGTAAGCAAGGTCTAAGGTGGCCCAAGAAAACATTACAGTGCATTCTTTTGGCTACGTAGCATGGATACCAGTAAGCCATTAGCATTTTGTAGGTTTTTCAATAGATGTGCGTTCTAATTCGGTTGATACCTTACATCAGTTAAAGAGTTTTATTGAAACTCAAATCTTGTCTGTGAAAAAAGGTCTTTCACACTTTCATTAAATTAAACCTGGACTGCTGTAATTTCCCATATTTGGGTCTTTCTCAGTCTTTACACACTTGCAGATGTTAAACTATTGACTGGTACCAAAAAACATCACATTACTACACCTCTGACTTCCAGTCCATTTCCAAATTCACATTAAGATCCTGTTGATTGTTTTTCAGGTTCTTAATTAGCAGACCCCATCACAGCAGACCTTGTGTCTACGTTCAGCCCCTAAGTCTCTTAAAGTCATGAGTGAAGTTCTTTTGCATGTCGCACGGTTGTGTCTTCCCTAAAAGAGCTTTTGCAGTCACTGCTCAATGTCTGTGGATCCAGTCACCAAATTCTCAATTTTTATGAGACCCACTTTTATTCTCTGAATCTAAGCTAATCATGTTTTAAGTTTTTATATGTGTTTATGGTATGAATGTCCTGTTTATAATTTCTATTTATTTGTAAAAACTATAAATGTTTCATTTTGGTTTGCTTTTATTTTTATGTTTCCGTATAGTATATAATAAAACTCTGAAAAGGTTTAGAGAGAGAGTCCTGGGAGTTCACCAGCATCTGTCATGGTACAATTTTTTTTAAATTAAACAATAAACAAAACTCATTTTAGTGTGCCTTTTTTGCTTATCTTTGCATCTACAATTTAATTAAACAATTATCCACCTCAGGCTTAGTGGAGATCGCCAAACTGTATCGACATCCACCTCGCCGTCACCAAATAATTGTTAATTAGCAAAATACAGTTAGCCGCCCAAGATAACTGAACTTTCAACATATGATCTCCATTTATTAGGAACAACATGCTGCATCAAAAGTATTAGTTAACCTGATTGTCAAAGTGAGCGTATGCAAGAGCATGACTTGCTCAGTCAAACCCACCTCGTTTAATTTGTCAGCAAAAGCTGCCACTTGGGGTCCAAACTTCTTGACACCATAAATGAACACCGCACCAATGGAGGCAGCAGCGACGGTTTCATTGTTAATAATGTAAATCTCTTTCGAGAGCAAGTAGAGGAGAAGACCAGTGCCGAGCATGTAAGGTCCTGGAAAAGAAGGAGTGTGATTAATATGAGAATATGAATGTCAGCATCCACTGCGGGACTTTCTGAGGATACACTCCCTATTCAAAATATAAAGTGGAGAAGAAAGTAAGCTGGATGCTTTCGCCAGTGTTAGTCTTTTGTCAGCGATGAACTAGCCAGCTAACTGAGGAGTCCAGCACATTTCCTTCCCAAATCTGTTTATACAATCTTATACATTTACAACACAATTCATTTAAAGATAAGAAAAGTTACTTTGTTTACATCAGATGCTGTAAACGGCCATGTTGATATGACATCATGCTATAAACAGGGAGGGAACTCTAGTTGAGAAAGTTATATAATTACCAGTGACACCAGTCTTTGGATACAGCAGGGTGAAGAACTCTTCTGGAAAAATTCCATGGCGAACTTTTCCTCCTTTCTCTGGCAGAGGGGGCACAGGTGCCAGGCACTGAGAAGACGAGTGGAGGGAACGAGAGGCCTGGATCACACTGAAAAAAAAGAGTGTTTTTTTTTTTTAAATCATCATTAATATAATAACAAAAAAACAGATTTTACTTCAAAAAAGGTAGGCACTTGGACATCTCAGCAGCCGCTCAGCTATCGTCGTTCTGCTACAGTGGATTCGTATCTTAAGTCATGGTCCGAAGCTTGGTTTGAATTTGAGCGATCACTGAGAATAATAATAAGTTTTAAATGATGACTATGTTAACACCTACATAGTATTGTTGTAGAAGCATAAGTTTTTCTCATGTCTCAATGCAATATCTGCAAATTTTTTGTGTCAGGTCAAATGCAACAGCTGTCCTTAAAACCTTAAAACAAATTTGCATGTGATTTATCAGGAACCCTTTGGCTCATGACATACACACTTAGAAATCTATGCATTTCTGCATGCATACATACCTTGCAGGTTGCCACAGATCAGCAGAACCCTTGTATAGATGATTTAATACTATCCGAACCTACCTTGCTCAGAATTTTGTCATGTTTCCGCAAGACTCCCCCCCCTAGAATCAGCCATTTTGTCAGTTTTTCTCTCTTAATCGCATTGATTTGCATTATAAAGAATCAAAAAATGATGACAGTCATACAGTCCCATTTCTCCACCCATGTGAATCCAGTTTTAACAAAGAAGGTACCTTAACATTCAAGGATTTTTCAAGATTTTTTCTTATCATCATGAAACAAATGCAATTTTATGTACTTTGGAAAACAAATGTCCAAGTGTCTATCAAAGGTTAATGAATTTCACCGTTTACAAAATTTAGTGAGACAAATTTATACAGTCAGAGTTCATATAGTCAACTCAAAGTCTACATACCAGGGACCAAATGAGCCAGCATTTTTCAGGGCTGAACCTGGAGAACAGAACAGATATGATCCATTATGTCAATGTCATTCTCAATGAGACCAACAGCCTTTCAGAAACAATCATCTTCAGAGATGGATATGAAGAAATGTAAATCTGTTCAAACAAAATGATGTTTGTTGTAAAAGAAGGAAAATTAAGCTGGTACATTTTGACTGTCTCTTCCAGAAGTTGCATCTAGTAGGTGTGTGTGTGTGTATGTGTGTATATATATATATATATATAATTTTTTCATTTTTTATCACAATATCCTGAAATTTTAGAAAGCCAGTGAAAACCCTAACCATAAAATCTGACCTTTTACATTCAATATGAAAACCCTGCTCACTACAACAGTCAGAGACACATTCATACTGAATACTAGCGTGCTAAATATTATGTGAAAAAATTTTACTACACTATTGTCATCATGCATGCATTAATAAGAAAAATAAATAAAAAGCTTTGGACTTTGTCTAAATGAAGGACGCCTGTCTGGACACCTGATGTTGCCTATTAGCTAGATAGCCTAGTAGCTATTAGCCTTAATAACAGGGCTTCAGCTAGATATTAGTTTGGTGACAGTACAAATCTCAACAAAATGCTAAAAAAAAGATTTTAACTATAACTACCAGACTATTTCTGAAATATCCGTGCAAGTTTACTGCAAACTCCCCGGTTAATTCATTCAGATAGCTAACGTTAGCTAGTTAGATGCTAGCTAGAAGTCAGGCCTGTTATTTTTACCCTTCAACTTCACATTCACATTCACCTCACATCCCAACTAACATCACTAAAACAACGAAACAACAACAACAACATTTCCCTCCGTGGTGTTTAAAGTCACCAACCTGAAACTATGACAAGTCTGGACAACATATCTGGAGAAATGAAGGGCAATAACCCCAACCGAACCGTATCGCACAGCAGATACTGAAGCTCCCCGGCCTCGCTGTGCCCTTCTGCAACTAGCAAAAGGGTGCTACAGAAATATCGCGAGAGTTCCCGAGATTCCTTCAATCACATCCGGGTCTCGCGATACAATACCAACCAGCAGGTGGTGAAGTTGTACAGACTCAGTAGGCCTCATTATGTACATGGCATGCTGGAGGTTTTTATTAGTGTTGCTAATAAAATAATGCATTGTAATATCCTGACAAAATACCAAACAAGCTACCAAATACCCATAGCCTTTTCTCTCAGTCTCTCTCAAGCCATATGTCCTTTTAAATAAAGAATTTAATAAATTGAAATAGTCTAAAGCACAGTGTGAATGTTTGCGTGTGTGTTGGCCCTGCGATGGCCTGGCGAACTGTCCAGGGTGTACCCCGCCCTCGCCCAGAGTCGGCTGAGATGGGCACCAGCTTCCCCGTGACCCTAATTAGGATTAAGCAGCTTAGAAAATGAATGAATGAGTCTACAGCACCTCACAAACACCATTTTGCATTTTTTTTTTTTACCATAAATTATAATCATTATAATAAATATTTTTAAAATTACATTATTTTTACATTAATGTGGGAATCTATTTAAAGTCTCATGCCTAAAACATCACTTTCCACAAGTCTTCCTTTATAGGATATAAACAACGTGCGGACGTGCTAACCACTACGCCACCGTACCGCACACTATGCCAACTGTTCTTTCTTTTTTGATGGACGTGTCAGTGGATTGTTTTGAAATCCACAACTTATCTTCCCAAGAAGAATTAAGTCCTTCTCGAAATCCACCAAAGAGGACATGGTGAGTCGAAGATCATAAACAAGCTCTTCATCGAAGGATGAAATACATGATGAACCATTATTCAGTTTGCAACCTTTGCAAGTATAGTCCCTAATTTTCCTTGTCATCAGCTATGCTTGTGGGGCTGGTTTCGGACTTAGCTAGTACTTCCTGAACCTCACCAACAACCACTGGGGGCTTCGGCAGGATGCCAACATCATCATCACTTACTTGGTTAATGTTCACACCGACTGGTAAATGTACACCAAACAAACCCTCCTCATGCACTACAGTCCCCTCCCCTGGTGCCACCAAAACCTCTTCATCAGAATCTTCATCTTCAGATGATGATTCTGCCTGGT
>JAOUQZ010000030.1:5554888-5569651 GCA_028564935.1 Neosilurus hyrtlii
TGTGTGTGTGTGTGTGTGTGTGTGTGTGTGTGTGTGTGTGTGTGTGTGTGTGTGTGTGTGTGTGTGTGAAGGGAAAGGGGGTTATAACCAGTTGATAAATTAGCTGATTTCACATCTCATTTCCTTCAATTTCTTCATAAATAAGTATAATATGGGCAAATTCTATGCTAGATTTCATCAGCATACTGACCTCATTATTATGACATTTCAGAGATTACTCTGTTTACAGAGTTAGCTAGTGATTGAAAAAATATGACTGCATGGTGGAAAATAGAGATACTGGAATTTCTTCTTGGTTTAATTTGGGTAGACACTGTTATGTCCTTGCTGTACTTGCTGTACTGTTGTGGCCAATAGTGGCAGCTTGGCTGAACTGGGGCTTAAACCCCCCACCCTTAGATCATTAAGCCAGAGCCTTAACCACTTAGCCATCATTACCGTACATTCACAGTCACACCTAAAGGCAATCGAGAATATACAATTAGCGGCTAATGTGCATGTCTTTGGACTGTGGGAGTACCCAGAGGAAACCCACGCAAGTACGAGGAGAACATGCAAACACAGGGCTCAATCCCAGGACCTATTTGCCCTGAGGTGGATTTGTTAACCACTACTTTACCATGCCACCCAAAGCCAAGAACTTCACTTGGGCAAACAGTGTATAGAGTTGCATATTAGACCACCAACAAACTTTTATGCATTTTTTAGTTTGTGCTTTGCAGAATTTATTAACACCCACTCACTTACTCACTCACTCATTTGCCAACCTTCTTAATCCTACTAGGGTCGAGGAGCGACTGGAGCCTATCTCAGCCAACAATGGGCGAAGGTGGGGTATACCCCGAACAGCTTGCCAGACCATTGCAAAACAACGTGCACACACACACACACACACACACACACAAACACACACACACAACTATTCTCACTCACAGCTAAGGGCAATTTAATGTCTTTGGACAATGGGAGGAAACTGGGGTACCCATAAGAAACCTATGCATATGCAAATTTCATACAGAAACACTCAAGCCCGGGAATCAAACCCAAAACCTTCTCGCTGTGAGGCAAACCACTACGCCACCGTGCACCTAATTTATTAACACAAACAAGCCATTTCAAGCAAAGCACGCTTGAGAAGCACATTAGAATACAAGCACATCATTGATCACAGTCTCACAACAACTGTCCAAATGGAGTCATCTCATTATGTCAGATCGTATTAGCGCTTCACTTATTCTATTATTTCCCAGCATATTTTAATCACAGTAGACCACTACACGTCCATAGATCATCTTATTTCCATGCAGTCTGTTGTATTTCAGTGCGCTTTTGCAGAATCAAAATTGATCATACTTAGAAATTGAAATGCTTTGACATTATAACATCCATTATCATTTCTCAGGAAGGCGAGCATTATTTACAACAGCACGGTTCCTAATTAAAGGTGGGCGTGCCAAGCTCTCATATGCACAGTTCATAAGCAATGTTTATCGAATTAAACACCCACAGAGAATACTGCTGAGACAGAGATACAGCAAATGACAAGCTTTTATGCCATCAGTTGGACTTAACTTTGTTATTAACTGGACTCGGGGCAGTTTATTAGCTGTGACTCAGACAGCAGGAGCCTTATCATACTGCGCCATCAGTCTCTGAAATCTGTGGACTCTGAGTCACTGTCCCTCGCCATGCTGTCTCTCCTGTGGCACTCTTGGAGTGCATCTCTCTGCCAAGAGGAGAAAAGTTCTAAAGAAGATTGCAAATTTTTATAAAATTGCATTTTTACACAAACACTGTCAAACACCAGATTTAAACAAAAGACAAATGTGTCCATATCTGGTTATTTTGATGTGATCAAGATATATCTAAAGTAACAAAATCGAGGTGTCTTGGAGTGTTTTTAATGCAGCTCTGAATCCATGAAGCATAATATGGATCATTGTCCCGTGTCTGTGCCACCATAGGAAACCCAATAAGGCTGTGGCATCACCAATAAAAAAACACCATATTTATTCATAATAATGATACTGAAGCTTGAAAGAGGCTCATACACCACCACTCAGACTTGCACAGAAAAAAAAATACACAATGGAACTTAGGTATCCAGACTAACTTTCGCTGCACAGAACAACACCAAGCATTAAAAGGAACACAGAACATGAAATTCTTAAACTGATAACTAAACAAACAAGACAGGTGATACAAATGAAGGCTGGAATTAGTGAGTAAAAGACTAGTAAAATGAAACTTGGTGTTAACGTTTCCTTCCTTTGCTCCAGACCATAGCCGGGAAACACAGAGGAGATTTATACATCCATTCATTTTCTATGCTGCTTAATCATTATTAGGGTCACAGGGAGGCTGGCGCCCATCTCAGCTGACTCTGGGTGAGAGCAGGGTACACCCTGAACTGCTTGCCAGGCCACTGCAGGGCCAACACACATACAACCATTCACGCTCACTCTGAAACCTACAGGCAATTTGTAACAGCCAAGTCAGCCTACTGTGCATGTTTTTGGACTGTGGGAGGAAACCGGAGTACCCGGAGGAAACCCACGCAAGCACAGATGGAACATGTAAACTCCACACAGAAACACCCCGAGCCTGGGACCTTCTTGCTGTGAGGCAAAGGTGCTAACCACTGTGCCACCGAGCCGCCATATGCACAGGAGATTTATTTATTTCCTAAATCTATGTATTAATTTGGACAATGCTTACAGTAATTAGCAGAAGTAATTGGTTTAATTAAAACAGTTTTTCCCTACTTACAGGAGGACCAATGCTGACAGAAAAATTACCCAGAGCCAGATGTTGGCTAAGAGTCGTCGCTTGGCTATGCGCCGTCCGGCCTATATGTTTAGCGCTCACTGCAATAGCTTGTCACTTGCTGAAGAGCTATTTCTTGAGGCAGCTGAGTATGGAAACATTCCTGTTGTCCGTAAAATGCTGGAGGAACTGCCTGATCTTAACATCAACTGCGTGGACTACATGGGGCAGAATGCGCTGCAGCTGGCTGTGGCTAATGAGCACTTAGAAGTGATAGAGCTACTGCTGAAAAAAGACAACCTGGCCAGGATAGGTGACGCTCTGCTTCTGGCCATCAGCAAAGGCTATATCCGAATCGTGGAGGCTATTCTGGCTCACCAGGCTTTTGCAGACACGACAAAGTTGACCAATAGCACCTTGCAAGCTGAAATAAATGACGATTTCTTTGCCTACGATGATGACGGAATGCGTTTTTCACAAGACATTACACCCATCATCTTGGCTTCTCACTGCCATGAGTATGAAATTGTGCACATCTTATTACTGAAGGGAGCTCGCATTGAGCGGCCACACGATTACTTCTGTAAATGTAATACCTGCGTCTACCACCAGAGGCATGACTCCTTCAGTCACTCTCGTTCCCGTATCAATGCCTACAAGGGACTGGCCAGCCCAGCCTATCTTTCGCTCTCCAGTGAAGACCCTGTGCTGACTGCGCTGGAACTAAGCAATGAGCTGGCTGTGTTGGCCAACATAGAGAAAGAGTTCAAGGTAAGGGCCTTCTATGTTTGCAGCATTTCTAAAGTATTTATTAGGGGTGTAAGGATTCAGCTTCCTCAGAAAGTACAGTTGTGGTAAGAAAGCTTAAAAAGAATAAGACATTCAGTATTCCGACCAGGTTGGCTCAAAGGTGTAGCAATTAGCATGACTGCCTCACAGCAAGAAGGTCCTGGCTTCGAGTCCTGGGTTTGGCGAGGATGTGTGTGGAGTTTGCATGTTCCCGCCATGCTTGTATGGGTTACCTCTGGGTACCCCGGTTTCCTCCCACAGTCCAAAGACATGCATGTTAGGCTTGTTGGCTATTCCAAATCCCCTCTAAGAATTATTCCTGTTTGAGATTCTCCTTAGCTCAATGTCTCACTATCGGGTAGTTGAGTGTTTCGGAATTGATTCAAACTGGGTCGAGTTCACAGCAAGGTCAAATGTCTAAAGTGTTTTGGCCACATTGTGTCTGAAATATTACCTATAAGCTTATCCGCTGTTTGAAATGTTTTTTAGTGATTTTAAGGCTACAACATTATTAATTATTAATTATAATAACAAGAAATTAATAAATTAATAACATGAAGGGCTGCAGAGGAGGAATCACCGTTCAGTACCAGTCAAAACTTTAGAAACAATTTCCATTCTGTCCAAACCTTTGACTGTTATTTATGTTTATAAAATCATAGGTAGTCACTACACCAAAACCTGCATACTGAAAAGTTCACCAAAAGTTCCATATACAGTATATATAATATTTTATTAATATTAATTTGGCTTAAATTTATGGAATAACATTAGAAAGTTGAATGTTGTCCAAGTTCCTGATTTTTCAAATTCTGTTGATATATTTGTTAAATATTGCACTCTTATCACAAGTTTGACTGCAGAAAGCGTCTCAGAGTTATGGGTACAGTGGTTTGCAAAATAACTTTAGGAGAAGAAAAAAAAACCCAATCCTGGTGAGGGAACAATTATTTATAACAGCAGCTATAGCATACAGTAATAGTCAAAGTTCTGGACAACTTCAGTCTATTTATAGTAGATTACTGCAAGATATTGTTTACTTTATTGTTCTGCCAGTCTTTTAATGTGAACATTTGAGTTCCCTGTTTGAGCCTGGTGCCTCTCACAGTTTCTTCCTCACGTCATCTCAAAAAGTTTTATGCCCCATGTTTTTGGGGCCATGGAGGCCATCCCAGCCAACTCCAGGCAAAGGTGGGGTACACCCTGAACAGTTCACCAGACAATCACAGGGCCAACACAGACATACAACCATTTCCACTCACATTCACACCTAGGAGCAATCAAGAATATCCAATTAGCCCAATGTGCATGTCTTTGAACTGTAGGTCTGGATTGATATCTCTGATATCCTGTTGATTTACAGCAATGACAATAAATATTGAATTTTAATAGGAGCAAACCGGGGCATCTAGAGGAAACAGTCTCCAGCGTGGGGACAAAATGTAAACTCCATACAGAGCCCAGGACTTTCATGCTGTGAGGCAGAAGTGCTAAGCATTACACCACCGTGCTTCCCCGGTTTGAATCAAATCATATTATACTATATTGCTGCATAGTATCAAGATACTATTCTACAGAATCACTGACCTCCTACATTCCTGACATTTATATTACTGTACATATGGTGCAGTTTCTCACTGTACATATTCACATAAAAAAATGAGAAACAGTACACAGTAATGCTGTTAATATGCTGAAATTGTGTGTGATGCAGAGTGTGAATTAATGTGAATGTACACAGCCCTCGCTTACACTTAGCTGGCCTAAAGCCTTTTGATTAAATGTGGGTGGTATGGTCTTCAAGGCTGAATACATACTGTATATCCGCCAAGAAGAATTAGACTGTCGCTATTGGGTGCATTTTCTTTTATTAACAGATGCCCCGAGATACATTTCACCACTCTGATTTCTTTAAGGTGTCATGTGGATAATCGTATATAAAAAAAAAAAAAACAAACCCTCAATGCCCATGCTGCAGAACGCTTGTGGGTAACACATACCTATTAACAAGTGCATAGAGTATTTCAATAAAGCTCAGATTATTAATTCATGGACTTATTATTAATTCAATAGTTTGAAAAAGCAAAATATGGTTTTTAATTAATAAGCTACAATTATATGATACTGGGTGGCACTGGGGCATAGTGGTAAGCACGTCTGCCTCATAGTAAGAAGGTCCTGGGTTTGAGTTCCGTGCTCAGGCGTTTCTGTGTGAAGTTCTCTACGTGGGTTTCATCCAGGTACTCCGGTTTATTCCCACAGTCCAAAGCCATGCATATTAGTCTAACTGGCAGTTCCAAATTACCCCTAGGTGTGAGTGTGAGTCTGAATGGTTGTGTGTGTGTGTGTGTGTGTGTGTTGGCCCTGAGGTGGTCTGGCGAGCTGTTCAGGGTGTACCTGTGTCGGCTGAGATAGGCTCCAGCTTCCCTGAGACCCTAGTAGGATTAAATGGTTCAACAAAAGAGTGAGTGAGTGTATGATAGTGATAAACAGCATGTGCTTAATGTATTTATTAGGCTTGTTATTTTTATAATGCTGTCACCATCAAACTTGTGCTGATTTTCTTTTACAGAATGATTATAAGAAGCTGTCTATGCAGTGCAAAGACTTTGTGGTTGGACTTTTGGACTTATGCCGGAACACTGAAGAGGTGGAGGCCATCTTGAATGGAGACACAGAGTTAAATGGCAGTGACAAAACAGGCAGACCAAGTCTCATTCGTCTGAAACTGGCCATCAAATATGAGCTTAAGAAGGTGAACTCCCGGAAATATGGCTCTATTTGTGCCTTTTCTTTCTGTTTAAGTGAATTTATTTGGATCTATTCAGATCAATCAGTGCTGAAGTTGACATGCATAAAATATAAAATCAGTTCTTTGCCTGATGCATGGTTATATGTTTAAAATGCCTCCTACACAGTTTGTAGCTCATCCAAACTGTCAGCAGCAGCTCCTCTCCATTTGGTATGAAAATCTGTCTGGACTCCGGCAGCAGACTACTGCTGTGAAGTTGCTAGTGGTGTTCGGGGTGGCTGTTGGACTGCCAATCCTAGCCCTGTTGTACTGGATAGCACCATCGAGCAAGGTCAGCTTACGCTATTCAAGAGTCTTAGATTATAACAAAGTAGCAATATTTTTTTTTCTCATTCTGATTTTAAAAATGAGTGTGTATATATATATATATATATATATATATATATATATATATATATATATATATATATATATATTCATATGTATATATACATATATATACACACATAATAAATAATTGTGTACATTATTCACTTGTATACTGTATGAATTAAATACATACACTGCCCAGCCAAAAATGGCATTGCTGCTTTAGTTGGTCAGTTTAAGGCTCAACAACATTATACGGCAGTAAGAAAAGTCAGCTGACGAGGGGAAGTGTATCTAAGATATTATATTGAGTATAAATCAAGCTATGCATCATCCGGTTTAGCTAGCTTGGACATTATTGAGTCTATCACGCCATCCATCGCGGTCCTGCATCAGCGTCAGAAGGTCTTCAGGGCGGCATCCTGTGTCTCTACATAGTTGGTCTCTCTAGGTAGTTGCTGGGCGACAGACCCGTCTTGTGGTGTGGCTGGGTGTCCAGAGCAGCAGATCACTTGCAAGTTCTTGTTTTGCAGATTTTTATTTATATATTTTATAAAGATATTTTTACAAGAGTGGCACAGCCGTGCCATCTGCATCAATGTTTCCTCACAGCTCCAGGCTCCACAAATTGATGCTGAGCTAACGAGTTACTGTCTGGGAGGAGTTTCACATGTTCTTTCCATGTCCACATAGATTTCCCCCAGGCCGTCTAATTTCCTCCCATCTCCTAGTAACATATTTGTAACCGGATTAACATGGGCTAAATTGAACATGTGTGTGTGCTGGAGTGCACTGTGATGGACTATCACATGTGTACTTCCACTTCCCATCAGACTGTAAGTGTAGTGTTTCCAGGATCCTCAACCTGACTAGAATAAAGCAGTTACTGAAGATAAACTGCTTTTGCACCTGTATATAGCCTGAAATTATTTGTGCACTGGTGGCAAGATGTGGGTGGAAGAGTTATACACTGTGTATGTCATTCTTATACAGTTGGCAGCTTGCAGTATATTCTCCCTGTTTTACAGAATTGTCATTCAGCCATGCTTTTTTTCTTTTTGTTCTTCAAAAAAAAAACCCTGCTGTTTGACAATAAACAACCATACAATCCTAAGACTTAAATGTATGTATGTGTGTTGTGCAGAGATCCAGGGAGCAGAAGGAGTCACTGAAGGAGCAGTGTGATATTCTGCAGCAGGAGGAGGCAGATCTCCGTTCCGCTATCCTTCTGCTGGAGCAGGTCAACCAGACCCTGAGAGAACAGCTTGAAAAATGCATAGGTACATTTCACAACTGCAGATCAAGAAGAAAAGCTTAACCTGCCCGGCTCGATTTAGGTTAAACCATATCAATTCACTTCGTATAGTAACAAACGTTTCAATTTCTATCTTTTTTTTTAATGCTTTCTAATATAAAGACTGATGTTTTCTTTGATTTCATGTCAAATATGGAAATATCTTTCAGAAAACAGTCACGATTCCTGGAATAATATCACAGAAGTCCAGAAGCAGGGAAATGAGTCATTCCAGTTTTTGGGGAAAGACAAAAGCATCAATGAGCAACTGTACCAGACTGAGCAGATACTTAAACTGAAGGACAAGGAGGTATGAATCATTTCTGAAGGCCTGTGTATCCCTCAATGCTGTATCACTATTACAATATCTCCTGTATGTACTGCTTCTAATCTTAGCAGTAAAAAATTTATGGAAATAGATACACAAGAGTCCTTCACAAGCATGTGGTGTGACTGAAATAGTATAATTTATACAGTAGATCTGAGCTTACGTGTATACATTAATCCTTTTATTTCACCGTGTAACTCATGAGTCAAATTACCTTAAACATATAATTTTCCTTATTAAAATTTTAAAAAGTCAAGTCTCCAAGTATTCTCTACTTTAAGGATAAAATGAAGAAGACCATAAAAGTGAGAAAATAGTGTATGTTAAGATATTATCAGTTTTTGCAGTGTTTTTATACTATACACGATAAACAGTAAAAGAGACTCCCCACCCCAACCCCCACCACCCCAAATTACATGGAATGCAAAATGTTATGTCTAATTTTACGGTTTGAACAAATGTCTAGACACCACACATGCTCACAGTGCCTTTGCATCAAATATTTTTCATTTTATAGCCTTAAATTTAATCCTGCTCAAATAAGTGACCAGTGTGTTATCTTGTTCATTCTGGTAGTGCGTGGAACTGAAGGCTGAGCTGGAAACCCTGGAGCAGGAGTGCTACAGTTATCAGATTCGTCTGGCTCAGTGTCGGGAGGAGCTGAATACACTAACTGCTCGCAATAGCAGAAGCACAAAAAGGGTATATCTTATAATCTTACATTAAACTTATCAGTGTCTGAATAAATTTCAGAAAATTACAGGTTTTGATGTAAAGGGTCACACAAAACATAAACTACAGGACATAGCCTCACAAATAAGAAACTCCATTTCAATTTTCAGTAGACTCAGTTATAATTTACAAGATACATTATAAGCTAATTAAACTAGAGGCACACTCACAGAGTGCAACATACCCCCACTATGCAGCATGGATATTGGAGGTAACAGACACAATATGGCTACTGGTTTTAATTACTCATGTGCTTGACTTATAATATGTTTTTAAATGCATTGATATGACAAAAGAAGCCAAAATGAAACTCTTTAAGGATTAATTAGATGGCTGGAGTTTGACCCTTCAAGGACAGTCAAGGTCAAAGGTATTTGTCTCAATTAAAAGTCCTTATATGGATTCATGCTTCAGAGTAATGGCACTTGGTTTGGATCAAATTTGTTTCTGATCTTTAAAGCTTCACCTTTGACCTTGACATTTCATAGACATAGGTCAAACAAACTTTGGTAATTACAATACCTTCACCAAAACTCCATTTTGTGGCGAAGGGCAATAATATTCAGTGAAAAGAAGAATGTTAAATTGGAAACGTGATACATTTAGCAAAGGAATCAAAAGTGATGACCATAAAAGGTAAATTTTCAATATAGAAAGTGAAAGATACAGTATGTATTAGCTGATGGTTAAAAGTGTCTTCCAGTTGGTTATTATGTAAATAAAGTTTATGGCATAATACATAATACTTTTCCATAACAGCACATTTTATACAAATCATAATACCCCCACTTATTCCCTGACTTATGATAGCGAAGTGATATTTTCCTCTTATCTCTCTCTCTTTCCTCTCACAGAGATGTTTCTGTAGCACTCTGTGCTTGACCCTGTTCTTCGTGCTGATGCTAATTGCAGTAATGGTTGCTGTCTTGGTCTACCGTCCATCAGTCAGAGAACAGCTCCGTGATTTTTACTCTGCAGTGGAGGAGAGAGTGGAGAACTATCTAATGGAGACAGCGTCCGCCAAAAATGCAGGCTGCTTTAGACCAGTCTGAGAGAGAGAAAGACACATCATGTATATGAGGTTTAGGCTGATATTTATTGGTTATAGTTCCTATATTTATACAACATATATTTTTCTATTATAGAAAGTATGTGCTACATATAGTACAACACAAGCAATACTTGTGAAAATCTTGCACAGCCTGTGTAGTAGGTACAACAGATTATTCATTCTGAGATATTACAGAGAAGTGGTTTGCAGTTCGGCATTAAATCGAGAATGTCCTTTGATCAAGCCCTTTGGCCAGCAAGAGCATTTCTTTGTGGAATTTGCATGTTCTTCCTATGCTTCTATGGGTTTCCTCCAGGTGCTCTGGTTTCCTCCCACAATCCAGAGACATGAACATTTGACTAATTGGCTGTTCCAGATCACCCCAGATGTGAATGTGAGTGTGAATGGTGGTGTGTGTTGGTCCGGCGAGCTGTTTAGGGTGTACCTTGCTTTTGCCAGGAATTGGCTGGGATTGGCTCCAGTTTCTCAGTGACCCTTAGCAGGATAAGCGGTATGGATAGAGAAAATAAATGAATGAATGAAATAGTACAGATAATTCTTTAAATTTAATTTAGTTTAAAAGGAGAGATCTAAAGATCTAAAAGGAGAGATATGTTATACTCTTAATGTTTCAAAGTTAAGTCACTTATTCTTCCGACATAACGAGGTTTACTTTGTATTCATGTTTATTCCTGTCTTTATCTGTACATTCTTGAAGTGAATGATTTATAGACCTGTGTTTTAAAATTGTATTGTTCAATATGTACAGAGTTTGGTTAAATGAAAACTAAAGGCCTGAATAAAAGCTGTGTACAGAAATAAATGTTTCCTGTCCAGTCATTCAGTGGTGTGAATTTAACTGAAATTTCCAGGTGAGTAACAAAATACAAAGACTTGGTGGTCGAATGGCCATTGTGTCATACTCGGTCCCTCTCTTTAACTTTCCAGATGGAGCTGCACTATGCATGGATTACTGACACAGCTTATTTTAATAGGACACACATATACACTCAGTCACACACAAAAAACAACACTGTCCCTCCCACAGGCCTTTCACCATATTTCCTGTGTTATCTAACCAGAACCTTTTAAAAACATGGACACCAAATATACAACTGTTACAGTATACGATGACACGTCACTCACAGTAAGTGCTCCAATTTTATAATGAAACCAAATCTATCATAACCTGTAACCAGTGTTTGTGGCAATTTTATAATGTAACCAAATCTATCATAACCTGTAACCAGTGTTTGTGGTATTTGCTTGACTATTTATTAACTGCACAATGTGAACGAGGAAGTGTAACACTACATATGTGATCTGTCACTGGTTATGTAGCACTAATGCTGTAATTTATCGCTCATGAGCTACATACATGTGTAGTGGTCTAGTAAAACCCTTCACATAGTCAAATTTTGACATTTAAGTATCTGAGGAAGAATGGTTTGGAAAACTACAGGCTTTCCTGAACAGAAATATTTTTTACTCTTGCATGTAGCTCAAATAGAAATATAGTTCCAAAAGTTAAAAGTGAAAATTCCATCGAGGCGTGGCATTTCCCCACACACTGAAAGCTTAATCTACTTTTGAATAATTATATATCTTTAGGAGGATGTACTGATTATCACTTTAGTTATCATCCCTCCATTTATCTATTTGCTGAACCGTTTACTCCAATTAGGGTTAAAGTCAGGGGGAGGCTGAAACCTATCACAGCCGACCCTGGGCAAAGATGGGTGACTCCTGGACAGTTCGCCAGTCCATTAAAGGACAACACACACTCACTCAACCATTCACACTCACACCTAGGGGCAGTGAGGAACAGCCAGTTTTTGTAATTTTCATGTCTTTGACTTGTTGGAAGAAACCCTGGAAAGCACCTAGTGTTGCGGTGGGGCTGGTGCCCATCTCAGCCAACTCTGGGCGAGGGCACAGTACACCCTGGACTGCTCGCCAGGCCATCGCAGGGCACAAACACTCTGATGGCACTGCAGCCTACTCTTTACGAAAATATATATTTATAAAAGCAATTGTTAAACATGCTTCTTACCCAAACTGATCTTTGCAGGCAGACAGAAGAAACTTTTAGAAAGTAGGCACAAATACAAGTACAATTTTAATAAAATAAAAGAATTATAATAAAATTAAAATGAAAAAAGTAAATTTTATTCAAATTCCTTTTTCCAGACTTCAGCTTCAATAACATTTGGCAGACTGTCCCAGACCAACGCAGATGTACTGTATAATATATTTGACTCAGTAAAGAAATATATTGATCTCTATTTTACCACCAGGTGCTGTGAAAATGAAATCTATTTTGCTGATTTGCATCATGGGACCTTGTTTCTTACCTGCAGTACTTTCCCTGAAAATATGTGCCTTTAATGTCCAAACTTTTGGAGAAGCAAAAGCCAGCAACAAAAGAGTTATGGAGATTCTGACAAAGGTAAACCAAACGTAAACTGAGGGTAATTTGGTAATATGGCTCTGAGCAGTAGAGCTAAAGGCAACAGTGTTCCTTTTCTAGACACACCCTTTTCACTAGTGCAAATTATCAGATGAATGAGACAGTCATTCAATCCACTCTCACTTATTTCCCAAACCACTTAATCCTATTAGGGTCTGGAGAGACTGAATGCTATCCCAGCCAACACTGGGCGAAGGCAGGGTACACCCTGAAAGAATTACTAGACCATTACAGGTCCAACACACACCACCATCCACACACACACACACACACACACACACACACACACACACACACACACACACACACACACACACACATAGGATCTTTGGACTGTGGGAGTAAACCGGGATACCCAAAGGAAACCCACACTAGCACCGGGAGAACCATGCCCCTCTTCGTTCAATCCAGAAAGCTTAAATACTTTCTACTGGATATAATTCATTAATAGCAGATCTCCAGAGCTCCATACTTATGCTAATGTCGTATGGCCATCAGCTCGTGTTGTTGTTGCGTCTGTGCTCACGTGCCCACAAAGGCAACCCAATAAATGACAAAAATGACGGGGGAAAATACACTGCTGAGTGCACTTCGTAGCTTATTCTATTACTGTACATATTTTCAAAGCTCCACTTTTAGGCAGTCCCGAAACACTTATATTACATTACAGATGCATCTACCAAGGACTTCTATCACTTGAATCTAAAATGGAAATTTGTTGAAACATTAATTGTGGTTTCAGGAGCAGCTGCAGTTTTAACAGCAGTTTTCAAGTTAAAAACGTAAAAAAATTGTTGAGGTTCTGACTTATAAAAACATCTTAATGCTATTGGTATTGTATGTGTTCACTGAGGAACAATGATTATTCTATTATTTATTATTTTATCTTTTTGCACAAATTTCAATGGATGGATGGCTGGAGGTTGTTAATTCTGAAATAAAGTTTGCTATGAGGGTAGGTTTCCATCAGGATTTTCCTAGAAATCCTTTTTCTAGGTTTTTAATAGAAATGACTAACAGGTTCCATTAGTACATTTTCAGATAAGCTGGTATATGATAGTGAATTCTGTGATAAATTTAGAAAAGTTCAAATAAGTCAGTAATGAATAGAGCGCAATGCTCTAGCTGCAGCCTGTTTCTTCTAGCAACTCCTGTCAGTCAACTGTATCTACGCCTTCTTACTTTACAGTAGAAAAAAAAAAACAAGATAAATTAGAAAAACTAATTTATCAGGAAAAATTAAATGTAGAGAAAACTTTAAATTAGACACTACAGATGTGAGAGAAAGTTTTAAAAAAATTGTTTGAAGGTAAAATTTAAAGGTTGTTTTGTCACGGAAACTTGAAAGGCAGTGCTGACATTGTACTGCAGCTAGTCAGCAGGAATGCTAGATTTATCTTTGCTTCAGATTTTAAACATGATCTGCTTTCTATAGAGTCGATGGTAGGGAAGACGTGGAGAGACGGTAGGAGTGGAAATTCTATCAAATATTGGAGAGAAGTTCTGAATATTATTATATTCTACACATAAATTTCACGATTTGATTGGTCTACTATCACAGGATTAAAAAAGTACGCAGCGCTAGCTCTTAATGCGCTTAGAGAGCGTCCATTATAATTAAAAAATTGTAAGGAATATACCATGCAAAGCCATATTTTCCCTTATGTTCCCATATAGTATATACTAAAACAGTCATGCACCTTAGGCTCTGTGGATTTTACTTAACTGAATAGACCCCTTGACATTCTGACTTGGGGACAATTCAGCAACATGCACCCCACTTTTACCATGTTTTGGGAATGGTCTTTCTCTCAAACATTTGATTCCACTTTTCAGATACTTTCCCGATATGACTTATGTTTGATTCAAGAAGTGCGAGACTCCAAAGGTGAAGCTATTCCTGCACTTCTTAAGAACCTTAACCGGTACATGTATTGCTGATTTACATCACTGTGTTAAATGAGTGCATTCTAGTATTTATTTATTTCTATTATATTCTATTGTCCATATGTTTTTATTATATTACCTATCACTCTGTCCAGGTTTGAAAAATTTCATGTATACTCTCATTTAGAGAGCCAAAGACTAGGGAAGAGCACATACAAGGAGCAGTATGTTTATATTTATAGGTAAGAACCTCTATCTATCTATCTATCTATCTATCTATCTATCTATCTATCTATCTATCTATCTATCTATCTATCTATCTATC
>JAOUQZ010000030.1:5585971-5602841 GCA_028564935.1 Neosilurus hyrtlii
TGTGTGTGTGTGTGTGTGTGTGTGTGTGTGTGTGTGTGTGTGTGTGTGTGTTTGTGTGTGTGTGTTTGTGTGTGTGTACACAGTAAAATAAATACCGAATACTAATAGATTTTCATTCATTCATTTTCTAAGTCGCTTAATCCTAATTAGGTTCATAATGAGGCTGGCGCCCATCTCAGCCGACTCTGGGCGAAGGCAGGGTATTTCAGCAGGACAGGCCATTGCAGGGCAGTCTAAATTTCTCATCTTTTCAAATATAAACTGGACAATAATGAAGAATTAAGTAGTAAGTCAAAGCAATTAAAAAAATATATGATACAGACATATTATTTAATAACAGATTATTTGATAACAAGCATTATCAAAAGACAGTCCATGTGGCCGTCTCCTACCAGATTGCCCTTATGGTGGCTTTCAGTGCAGGGGACATATCTTGCATAAATTCATAATTTCTATCATCACCAAAGTCCTCAGGAAGACTCGCTTCTATAACACATAAATTCAGACATTCTATTAAAAGCTAAAATAATGTTTCTCATATATTCATCAGGCTTTCCACAGGAGTAGTTATCCAGTTACAACATTTCAGTGTTAGGAGTTAATCTCGATATTAAAAACACAAATACTTCAGAGCATAATCAGGTCAAGTTATTACATGATAGCTCTATATGTTGCTGAATGATCTCTTAGGTCTTTGCTTTTTTTTGGTAGAAAATTTAGACATGCTTCATTGTTCTCACTCTAGGATTGAATCACATAATTAGCCATGCACAAATTACTTACCTGGCACAAAGAATATTAAACCACACTGTGCATACAAAAAGACTATCAGCAAGGCATATTAGGACTCTAGCCATGACTATGCTACTACTGGCTGGCATGTTGAGGTGGTAGGAAAAGTAACAGGAATATTTTTATGTCATATGAATTAAGATATTAATATGAATCATATGAATTATGCATCTAATTTGGATATTCTTATTCTTATCTTATCTGCAAAGAGCCAGTATAGGTGCATGTTTTCACTTCAACCAAGCAGTAGTCACACCTTCCACCTGTTTCAATAATAAATATTAATATTAAAAATAATTATGATGATAAATTGCACATTATTGTTTCAATTGTCAAGCCGGATGGCAGCCATCTTGGTGAAAAAACTTTACTGTTTAAAGTTATACTCAAATAGCATGAAAAGATGAAAAAATGGAAGTAATTACACCCAAATGTACATTTCATTTTAAACCGTTTTTTTTTGTTGTTGCCAAATGTTTTTGAGCTGTGTTGGCTTTCAACGACTTCGTTTTAAGATCTTAAAGTAAAGTGGTCTCACCAAGATGGCTGCCACACAGCTTCAAAAACAGCTTTTTAAACCCTAATGTGCAATCTAGTATTTTATTTTATTTTATTTATGAATTTTTTTTGGAGTGATTGCAAAAGATGGAAGGTGTGGCTACTGCTTGGTTGAAGCCTGCACCCACACCAGCCCTTTGCAAATAAGATCAGACATCCCTGTATTAATTCAAATGACATAATAGTCAGTGAGTCTTTGATGAAATCACTGAATATTGTAAACAACTAACTGTGTTTCCTCCAAAAGCAGATAGAAATCCTCATGCAGGTAAATGCAAAGAATTTGGGTAAAAAGAGCAAAAAGACAAAATATATTTGTGTGCAACACATTCAGTCATAAAAACACATGAGACATGAAATGTATTACTGCATTTGATATCTTGTAATACCCCCCAAAAGTATGATTAATCATTAATAATTATGCAGATATGCATATTCAGGCATTTACGATATGGTTTCACTACCAGGTCAGGACTTTGGAAACCTATGTTGGTGAAACACAGGTCTCAGTTTATGACAGACGGTGTTGCATGGAAAGCAAATCTTGTTAATGCAAGCTGCAACTCAGTAATTAAAAAGCCATTTTTAAACATGCACTCTTTTCCTTCTTCAGCTGCATCTAGCTGAGTTTGTGTTATTGTGGCTTAAAGTAAAAGCACAACCCTAAAAAACATGATTTCTCTTACTGATCAACCCCTCAATTGCTGCCAAAATGTAGAGAGGGAGAGAAATGGAAAAGAAATGGTTAAAAGTCTCAGATGAAAATGGTTTAAAGAGCTACATGTCAATCATAAGTTGCAGACATTACGTGGCTAATTATCGCACTTGATGAATGAACACATCATGATTAAATGATGTCATGACTTTGATGCTGAAGGTGAACATTTTGGGCCACATTTATTTTTTTTAACAATCATTTTCATCTACAAAGGTACAAGTCTATTAACTACCCACAACATTAACGACTGAGGTAGTAATTAACTAACAAAGCAGTTGCAGTTACTACATATATATTTTACAGCAAACTGCAGGGATATTTCAATGTTTTCTGGATCATATTTCTGGATCTCAGCCTAACCTGGAGAACTCTTCGTTCCGAAGTCTTCATCCTGCATCTCAATCAGCACTTTTTTCAGTAAAGAGAAATGAGAAAGGAAGCGATGAGAGTGTAGACTGTAAGCAGGAAGAAATTAAATATAAAGTATCTTTTTTTTAAGCTAATCACAGCATGGCATGAAGATGCAAAGAAATTAGCTAGTGGAGGAGGACTATTCCTGTGTATAATCTATGGATCGGTCCATAGACAAAATCAACAAAACCTTGCATATTATATAAATAATTATGCTTCAGCTCTATATATAGCCATGTGAAAATATATGTACATCCAATGGAAATATGTATATATACACACACACGTGCATTACATCATGGACATTGTGGCCCTCTGTAAACCTGGGTTTTGATGTAAGAAGTTTAAGAGTTTTCTTGTATTGCTCTTTAAATTTTCCCACAACATTTCAATGGGGTTCAATTCCAGGTCTTGACAACGCCATTCCATAAACTTATATTTCGTCTTGAGCGACGCCGTGATGAATTTGCAAGTGTACTTGGGATCAATATCCCGCTGAAAGGTCTGCCTCTGTTCAACTTGGCTAGTCCTGGACAGATTAGTCATTTAAGATTTAAGCCAAATGTTGATGATTTTTGCATGTTGACCACACACACTTCAATAGCATAGACAACACAAGACCCTGAATGATTGTTTCATAAAATAGGTTCCACCTGTAAAAAGTCCTTATCACTCACTCTCTCACTCATTTTCCAAACAGCTTAATTCTACTAGGCTGGAGCCTATCTCAACCAACACTGGCAAAGGCAGGGTGCACCCTGAACAGCTCACTAGACCATCGCCGGTATACACACACAACCACTCACACTCACACGTAGGAGCAATTTAAAACAGCTATTTAGTCTGATGTGTGTCTTTGGACTCTGGGACCCATGAAAGCGCAGGGAGAACATGCAACTCGAACCCTGGACTTTCTTTCTGTCAAATGAACATGCCAACCACTATGCCACTTGGTCATCCCAGGCCATCCTTGGTCATACATAAACTCTACCACTCATCTGATGGGGTCATAAGGAAAGCTGGAGCTAGTTCCAGGTGACTTCAGGTGAGAGGCAGAAACCAGTCTATCACAGGGGTAAATTTTGCAGCTGTTAACAGAGGCTTCATTCCTTCGACCTTTGGATTATGGGTACAGCATGCTTACACCAAACAATTCTACAAAGCTCACTGCAGATGAGACCCATTCCATTAGGCCACTGAAGCTTGTAGGGAATAATCAGTAACACCTAATCTGTAAGATATGATTCAAATGTCCTGTATGCGAAGATAAAATTGTGAGATTTTTCCCTGACTGTTTATAAAAGTTATAAAAAAATTACTACAAAATATTCATTTTATGTGTCATTATGTGTTCATTTTATGAGTACATCACTTTTATCTGTAGGCACTGAATCAAAGAGCATGAAATGTTTGCTTCTTTAAATAAGAAAAAAAAAATCTCTGGCTTCCATAGGATGTAATTATTTTTATATGACCGTATATGACCCGTGCTAATTAGTAGATTATATGTGACACCATCTTTTAAACAGGAAAGATCCGGGATAAAGACTGTGAATACAATCTGTTTTTTATTTAATATAATTGGAACTCAGGGAATAATTACAGGTGTGTGTGAGTAAGTGTGTGTGTGTGTGTGTGTTTGTGTGCATGCTTGCATGAGTGTGTATACTGTGTATTTATAAACAGAAAACCAATTCTGACCTTCTGAGGTCCGACCCTCTTTCGCCTTAGGAGACTGTTTTGAGCGGTTTCTCTCAGTGAAGCTCCAACTCTTTGGCACTTTACTAGGACTTTCTGCTGCTCCCTCGTCGGCTCCAGGTGATTTGGTCTCCTTTACTCCTGCATTCTTAGAGGGGCTGGAGAATGTTTTCTCTTTTAGGCTTGGCTTACGACTGTGCGGGAAGCATTTTTAAGGCGAGTGAAACAGAAGCAAAGGAATAATCAAATCATTATGTATTAAAAATGTACATGGCAACACATACGTTGTACACATATGTACACTGGCATATAGTCCTGTGAAACAAACAGTCTAGCATTCAGTATGCTGAAAATAAATTAATAAACTATACACACTGGAGTTGCATATTTAAAATTTCAATTTCAGTTCAAAATCTGCCATTTTAGATACTTAAAAAAGCAATAAATAAATACATTAATACATACATACATAAATAAAAAAACATATGCACCTGAAAATAACAAAATATTTTTATTTATATAGCAATAAAACAATTTTCATTAATATATGATACATGAAATGCAATCTAAGTCACTTTCAATTTACTTTGTACTATGTTCATCTTAATGCTCTCATTTTATTTCATCATGATGAAAATGACCATCACACAAAACAAGGAACAGAAATTATAAAGATGCTTCTTAACATGTATGCCATGCAATCTGCAGTCCTTTCATGCTCGCTGACACATCCAGAAATGGGCAGTGTTTGAGACACATTCATATCGAATACCTAATTCAAACAGAAGATTTGATTTTACTCTTTGTATTTGAATCAATTGGTATAAATGGGTTCATACTTTAGTGTTTTGAATTTTGAAATGCTTTCCATTTACATTCAAAATTTACATGATGACATCAGAAAAATGTAAAATGGTGTATGAAGTCTCTGATTAGTGAGACTCAGTAATTGGATCTCTTGTTGAGATCAACATGAATGATCATCCAGTGCAAGGTGAGAGGCATGTAGGTTGCTGGCTTGCCATCAATTCCTAGCATAAATTGTTATAATTACTACTATTATTTTGGCACTTGTTTGAATACAATAGGCTTAATCAATGTAAAGAGTGTTTTCACTATGAGGAGTGGCATTCACCATTTAATCTTAGCCTGTGAATGTGAACGTTTGTGTCTTGGCCTGCAATGGGCTGGTAAACTGTACCCCGTCTTCACACAGAGTCGGCTGATATAGGCTCCAGCTTCTCTGCAACCCTAGTAGGATTAAGCAGTTCGACAAACGAATGAAATAATTATTTGCTCTAATGCATAACTGAATCTGAAGCTGAACAACATAACTTAAATTATTGCAATCACGTTTTTCATTGGCCCAAGACCAGGTTGGTTAAAATTCCGTGAAAATCAATCTATTAGTTGTCATGTTATTGTGGTCATGGTAACACGCACACGCACACAGAGACAAACCCGACCAATCTCATAACCCTCCACTGGTGGAGGCAATGATATCTCCAGATGGTGCAACTTCATTAATAACATTTTGTTGCACCATCATTTTAATCATGTTTCTGGTTAGTTTTATTTAGTTTCATTGTTGTCCAACTGGTGATAACTAAATATTTGTGTTCTAAATAAAAAATTCAAATAGGACAATTGATAAAGGTTTGTGAAATATTTTTTAAAATTGTATTTAATATACTATAATATAGTATTTAGTATATGCAAAAAAGAATTACTGGCTGCTGTATATCAGTTACAGTCATGCTATTTGTTATCGTATTTTCAAATGCATTGTAATGTATCTTTGCCCATCCCTGGTTACAGCCATGTAAACTGTATTGGAGAAAACAGCTCAAAAGAAGTCATGCATATTATAGCATGCTGAAAGTGTTTGTATGCAGAGCATGCTGAAAGTGTATACTGTACTGTCTTCATATTAGATTGCACAAACATAGTATGTTTGGTTTCTTAAGGAATAATAAGAATATGTAAAATAAAGTTTAAAAAAGGTCTAAAATATGTATGTAACACGATGTATATCAAGTGCAAGATTGTCAAGCTTGCCTTAAATTACTGCTCTAATTCAATTTGTGCCAAATATTTTCAGAAACTTAGACAAACACTGGTGGAAAGCTTTGTGCAGAGCCTGCAAATGTTTTGTTGTTTGGGAGTTTGTTGCTGGGAAAGCAATTATTAAACAATTTCATTTGTGCATGATGAATACAGATGACTCTGACGTTCACTGCAGTCTGCTTCTCTCAATGATGCAGCACATTACTAACTTAGCTTTTTAACTAACTGAGCATTTTATTCAAATGAAACAAGATTCCCAATAGAGTTTTGTCTAAAACTAGTTAATGTCTGCACAGTTCTTGGTAATTATATTTTATACATAACCAGCCCTATACATAACTCACAAAACCAATTTTCAGGCTGTTGAAAGATCTTTTTAAGGGCTGTGCCACACGCATCTTTCTTGCAACATCTATCTATCTATCTATCTATCTATCTATCTATCTATCTATCTATCTATCTATCCTTTCACCCTTAAAACACTCCTTCTCTCCTATTTTATATTTGTTCTAAAAGTCTCTTCTTGGTGATAGCACAAGAAGTGAAATGTGACAAACTGGGCATTAAAATGCATGAAACTACTTTATATATGCTCAAACAGTGGCACTTGACACTTTTCCATTTAAACAATAAATTGAAGAAACATATTTAGAAACAGGGTCAGAAATGAGAAATTATAGACAGGGAAAAGACACAGATCCAAGTGCTGGAGAGAAATCCGGACGTGCAGATGTTAGTATCTGTGTGCTACGGTACCTATTGTTGCTCGGGCAACACCCACAGAGGGTGTCTTTGTGTGAAATCTCACTACTGCAAGTGTGGTTCAGTGGGTGGTGAGAGACACAAGAGATTGTACAAGGAATAGTCAAAATGGTGGAGACTATCATTAGGAGAGAATTAAACTTTGAAATATAAGCTGCACTTAATATTACAGTACAGTATTTTACAGGGTATTTAGTTGTCAAAAGTATACAGTTCTATATTAATTTATAAATGTGATTAACCATTGTTACCTTTAAAAAATGTATAATGTGGTATATGATGTGTAATACATGTTGTACCAAAGCCTTTACCTTGTAAATACATGAAGAAGTACTGTAATATAAAGTGCTACTGAACTGAATCTATACATTCTTGAATAAAAGATATCCAGAGAGAAATGCATGGACTTTGCATTCCTTAGAAGAATAATGCTGGTGCATGGAATTCTCAAAACATATGTGACATGAATGATCTGTGTAATGAGTGGCTTTTTGGCAACTGTCATCCAAAAGCTCATTAAAACCTTTAGCTGCTTAACCAACCTGGGAGAAGCTTCAGTATGTGAGTCCTTCCTTTGTTTAAAAAAGAAAACAGAGAGTGACACAGACAGTAAGTTGTGAAACAGTTAGTATCAATAAAGAACTGAATGGCTAAGGAATTGTGAATAAACCAAAATGTATGAAAAAACATCGCTACTCTATCTATACTATAGAAAGGTAGAAATCGTCCCACTAAAAATATTTGCACATTGTTGCATCCCAGCCTGAAATGAACACACACACACACACACACACACACACACACACACACAAAACATTTCTAGTTGTATTTACTCAGTGGGCAGCACAGTACGCTAGTGGATAGCACATCCACCTCACAGCAAGAAGGTCCTGCATTCAAGTCCCAGGCAAGGGCATTTCTGCGTGGAACTTGTATGCTCTCCCCTGCTGGTGTGTTTTTCCTTTAAGTACTCCTGTTTCCTCCCACAGTCCAAAGACATGCACATTAGGCTGATTTTCAATTCCAAATTCCCCCTAGGTGTGAGTGTAAATGGTTGGGTGTGTTGGCCCAACGATGGTCTGGCGAGTTTATGGTCTGTTCAGGGTGTACCCCACCTTCACCCAGGGTTCGCTGAGATAGGCGCAGCCTTCCCGCAACCCTAGTAAGATTAGGGCGATTCCCCAATTATGGATAAAATCTTGACAATGAGTTTTCATCACCTCATTGATGTTCAGAGTGACAGCGGGATGGAGCTTAGCGCTGTCAGTGAGGAAAGGTTTGTTACCTGTAACTAATCACCTTTTCTTCTGCATACCAAGATAATTGGCTTCCACATGTGATCAATTATAATTCTGATTTGTTTAGCATTAAAACAGCCAGTCCTGGAGCGTTCCAGTGTTTGGAAGTCTAACAAATAATCAACTATGGGTGGCAAGGGACTGCAAAAAGATCTAGAAGATAAAGCTGTGGACAGGCACAAATTAAGAGTAGGATAAAAAAAATCAAAAGCTTTATGAATCATCAAGAGAACAATAAAGTCTCTTTTTAAGAAGTGGAAAGTGCTCAGTACTTCTAGTACCCTTCCACTCATCAAGAAAGGCCAAGTTTTGATTGAGCTTTGCTAAAGCCATCCTGAAAATTCCTTGACTGTTTACCTACAGTAAAGCATGGTCGTGGCATCATACTGTTGTGGTGTTTCTCTACAGCAGGGACTGGGGAACTCAAGATAGAAGGAAATATGGATGGGGGAAAATACCTTACAATTTTTGAGGAAAACCTGCTGCTCTCTGAGAGAAAATTGTCAATGGGAAGAAGGTTCACCTTCCAAAATGACTAAAACACTAAGCACCCAGCCAAATTGGAAACACCATGGCTGAAGGAGAAAAAGGAAATGTCCTTATGTAGCCTTGTCAGAGCCCAGAATTAAAGTTAAATTTATGGCTATAATCAATGCAAAAGATGGTTCCACAAAGTACTGACACAGGTGGTGATCCTCAAATCATCTCAGTGATTCTGGTTTTTAATATTTTTCCTAAACTGTTATTATTATGTGTTTTACTTCGATGCTATAAGTTGTATTGAAAATTGTACTGGAAAAATATTGTGTGTGTGTGTGTGTGTGTGTGTGTGTGTGTGTGTGTGTGTGTGTGTGTGTGTGTGTGTGTGCACGTGTGCATGTGTGTGTGCGTGTGTGTGTGTGCACGTGTGCATGTGTGTGTGCGTATGTGTGTTGTGGGTGGGGTGGATGTGTTTATTTCAGAAAAGCCAACAAAGTGTAAATATTTTTAATTCTATTCCATACCCAGTGTAAAAATGAATCCCAGCATCTCCTAATTATCACTGGCACAAAAATGTGATGCAACATTTATTATTTAAGAAGTGAATAAGAATAAGAAGTGTCACTCCAACCTGAATCCAGATTTGCTCTTGAGACTGCGCAAGAGATCCAGTTGATTGAGAGGAGGGATTAGTCTGAGGAAACAGTACACACAATTATTTAAGGAAATGAGCAATATGATTTATTACAGATGAGTTACATGCAAAACTAAATACAAATCTTATACACTAAAAGTCAAAAACAGTAGTGAATAGGAAAAAATTAATACATGAGTATTACTTTCACTGTTGACATGTTTTCAACAATAAGCCTTTATTATAGGTCTGTGAATGTTTCGGCCAGGTAATTTATGTAATTTAAAAAAAAATAAAAGATGAATGTTTTCTTTGATGAATTGTAATGAATAAGGAATTTAAATATTGTGTCTAATCTAGACCTTCAAAAAAAAAAAGAAAGAAAAAGGAAAAGTAGAAACATATCACTTAAATCAGTTGCTATAGACATGACTGTAAATAATTAAATCAGTTCCAGCCAATACACATACATTCTGCTTTTAGCTAGCTTTCAGTGTGGCTTTGGAACAATATTCTGAAATTACTGTAGATATGGTGAGAATAAGATAGTCCTGCAAAAAAAATAAATACTATGACATACTGTACAGTTTCTGGACAAACTGTACGTTTTTGGGAATTGAAATGTGAAAAAAATATCCCCATGATTCATAAACAAATGTGAAAGTCTGTGGAATTTGGTTTAAGTATAGCTTAATTCATCTACTGTAACAGGCTCCATAATCATAATGATAATAAACTATAAACACATTTCACTTTTAAATTTGGTGTTCTGACAATGAAAGCAAAACAAAACAAAAAAGATAATGACAAATATGTCGTACAGTGTCTTCAGACTCTTGGCTGGTACTGTACATGATTTAAAGCTGCCATGACAAAGCCCTTTTAGTAAAATATGTCCACTCGTTGTCCAGCTTGGCAATTTTCCCAGGAAGGTATTTTCAATTATACAAGTCTGCTTGAATGGACAAGACCTATAAACTTGACTCAGATGGACATGGTGATCTTTCAGACACTGGTTTGAAATGACTTATATACTGTTGTTGGCTCTAGTAACCTCCAACAACAACAACAACAACAACAAAATTCCGCTTCATCACACTTACAGCAAAATGCCTGGTCCCACTAGAGTCCTGGTGCTTTACCAGAGACAACCGCCATGCTGAATATTACACCCTGCCCAAACTGCATTCATATTTCACAGAATGGCCTTTCTGTAATTGTTCTATTTCTGGCTGCAATCAGTGTTTGAGAGGTTGCTAGTGTCAGCCACCAAAGGACTCCTCCGTAAAGCCTTTCAAAATTCTTCCTTGTAAGGGCATTGTGTAATGATCTCATTAAGTCGCATCGTGATTTAGAAAGTGCTGGTGGGGGGTGCAGTCTGTGTTGTGTTATGTTACACTGGTTGAATTTTTAGACTTAGCAAGACTAATCTACTTAAATCTACGAGGGTTCTATTTAATTCTACTCCCACAACTGCATGTTTTCAACAAGAAATCTCAGCCTGGGTTGATCCCTCAAATTTATAACTGTCTGTTTCTTTTCACAATTACTGCAGACTCTATATCTGTAAAGAGGCCTTACACTACCCAAGAATTAATGAAGCTAAGTTCTATGTATGCAGCTAAACAGAAACAGAACTGAAATTGAGGAGGTGTTTAGTAAATTCAGAGAATTTACCGTTTCTGTACACACTCTAAAACTATGCACTGTGCCACCTTCATCATACACTGTATGGATAAAAGCTTATGGACGCATGACCATAACACTCATATGTATATCTAAATAGTTGGACTCCAGGTTTCATTCCTCTTTGCTGTTATAATAAACTCCTCTCTTCCGGGAAGGCTCTCCACTAGATTTTGGAGGGTCGGCTGCATCAACAACAGCATTATTATTAAGGTCAGGCACTGATGTCAGGCAAGGACACCTGGGGCACTTAGCATTCTAGTTCATTCCAAACATGTTCAGTGGGGTTGAGGTCAGCGCTCATGGAGTTCACTGTGTGCATAGGGAACCGTCATGCTACAACAGGTTTGAGCCTCTTAGTTCTAGTGAAGGGAAATTGTAACCCAACATTAGATGAACACACAGCATTCTGCACAATTGTGTGCTTTCAACTTTGTGGCACCAACTTTGCAAAGAGGTGACATATGGGTCTGGTGGTCAAGTGTCCATAAACTTTTTTTTCCAAATGGTGCATATCCACCTGCTAATGGCCACAGAGAAGAAAGCCATGAATAAATAAAATCTCTGAGGTTTTGCAGAAAGGTGACATCCGACCTGCTGTCTGCAAGCTTGTTTTGTACAGACGGAATAAGTTATAGCTCCTGAAATGATTATTGTGGGCTGAACCAGTATAATATAGCTTCCCACTTTGATCGATGCCTTAACCTCTGAAACACCTTAAAACAAATACAATCATACTGCATGTAACTTAGTCAGGTCAGAGATAGTGACAAATGAAAGACAGCTTTCAAGCTCAGTTACAACCTCAACTTCCTATAAATATTTGGTAATGCTCTAGGAGCTGGTCGATACCCCTTTGTCTTCCAGGCCTTTATACAGCTATTCTTAGAAACATTCTCAGATGGTAAAATTCTTCCCAGACAACCATCATACTGGTGAACAAACATTTGATGATAATATATTGAGGCCATAATTCAATATATCATTTATAAAGAAAATAAAACTGTCTGTTATTTTGACCACTAGTTACCATCCCAAGTTAACAGACAAATTAAGACAAATTGGATGGATGGATGTACTTGCTAAGCGTGTTTAGTTTGTAAAACTACAAAAAAATGCATCTACTAAGCATAAAAACTACAGTAGAATGACATGCCAATGGAACCAATGACTCATTTAAAATCTTATTGGTAGAATTGGCCAGTGTGTTTCAGGCACCGAGAGACAATAATGTTTGCACTGCCGGCTTAGTGAGAGCTTCAAATCACAATCTAATGAAAGCCCTTGTCGTTTATTTATTTTATTCTCCATTAATGCAAATTGCACTTTTTTCTTAATGACTTAAGGGCTTAAATGGTTTATTATACATTACACTAGACAACAGTCTTTTTTAAATAAAATGTTTTTAAGTTGTGCTCCCTGAGGGAAAAAAAGATTATCATCGAAATGTCAACTGAACACAAATAATTTCAAATTTCCTGTATCATGTGGGGTAACACTGTGACATAGTGGTTAGCGATGGTTTGATGAGCTGTTCATAGTGAATCCCTCCATCACTCAGTGTCGGCTGAGATAGGCACCAGCCTCCCCGTGACCCTGGTAGGATTGAACAGTTCAGCAAATGAGTGAGTGTGAATGATGATCCTTAAATGCCTTCCCTGCTATTTCCTCTGCTCCCACAAGCATATCATTGAACTCTCTGTCATTGATCATCTGTCTGATTTGTGGAACTCTCTGTCATTGATCATCTGTCTGATTTGTGGATCAATAAAATTGCTTTCTTTAATATTGCTATCAGTTATTTTTGGGAACGCCTCTCTCAAATCACCACAGAAGTCCATCATAATTGTTGCACTGTGTGTGTTTTAACAACAGTATCATGTTATTGTTGGTTTCTTTTATGTGTCCTAGATAGCCAGTGGATATGGAAGGTTGGGCTCAGCCATAGTGTAACAGACTAGCTTTGAACTAGTATTGCTAGTAGTATTTTGCACTGAATTTATAGGCTTATATTAGAGTAAACGTATCACAGTGAAAGTAATTCAACTACAAAATACCAAAAATGATGCAATTGTGTTCCGTAGCTGAAAATGAAATGACAGCTCAAATGAAATGCTGTACCTGTACATTGGAACAGACACCGTCTGCTCATAAAAATCCCAGGTTGACAGGAGGTCTGTTCGAGAGAGGTTTGTTGCATAGAATCTCCAGGCACCCTGATGAAGCATAAATGTAATTTTGCTAATTAAAAATGCTAAAAGGTATACAACATAGGTACACCCTATATGAACTTTTTCAAATTTTTATTGTTATAACCTGGAATTAAAATGGACTTAACTAGGATAATGTGTCATGATACGAAACAATATTATTGTTTAAAAGAAGGGCAGGGGACAGTCATCTGTCATCAGAATTCTTTAAATTTGAAGCTGAGACCATCTATGTGCAATAAATTTCGCTGTGTTCACACTATAAATAAAACTGGTCATGGATGGCCCCAGAGATTATTAGACAGCACATCTAATTATACTGTATCATGAACACCAAGGATTTATCAAAACAAGTGCCACACAAAGCATCCATCCTTTCAGTAAAAAATTTGGTTGCGGTTAACACGTCCGCCTCACAGCAAGAAGGTTCTGGGTTTGAGTCCCAGGCTCGGGTGTTTCTGTGTGGAGTTTGCATGTTCTCCTTGTGGTTGTGTGGGTTTTCTCCGGGTACTCCACTTTCCTCCCACAGTATAAGGACATGCACATTAGGTTAACTGGCTGCTCCAAATTGCCCCTAGATGTGGATGTGAGTGTGAATGGTTGTATGTGTTGCCCTGCAATAGTCTGGCAAGCAGGGTGTATCCCGCCTTCACCCAGTGTAGGCTGTGATAGGCCCCAGCCTCCCTGTGACCATAATTATAGGATTAAACAATTCAGTAAATGAGTGAGTGATGAGTGAGTGGAAAAATTATGGCACAACTATGTCTCGCAGTGAAAGAGGCATTAAACAGAGAAGCAGCCAAAAGGCAAAGAATAACTCAAAGGAGCTGGGGGACCCTACAGGTCAGTTAGGAGAAGCTGTGCATCGCATAATCATAGCTTGGACACTACCCAAAGCTGGGCTTTATGGAAGAGGGGCAAAAAGAGGTTCATCCCATGTGGATCATCAGCTAAGGTGGAAAAAGCTTCCCTGGTTTAGAATTAGTCTGGGTACTCTGTCCCAATCACTAATCCAATATAAATCATCATCCTAAGATCCCCATGTCCAGAGTGAAGCATGGTGATGGTAGCATATAATCTGCTTGGTTTTCATCAGCAATGACAGGGAAACTAGTTAGGGGCGAAGGGAAATATGTATGATGCCATAAAAATGCAGTCTTAGAAATCATGCCCTAGAGACTTGAAACTGTGACATAGGTTCTTCATCAAACAGCACATTGACCCCTCAGCTACAACCAAATCTACACTAGAGTGGTTCAAAATCAAGCAACTGACTGTTCTAGAATAACATAGTTAAAGCCCAGAGCTCAATTTAATTGACAGTCTGTAAGACTTGAAAATTGCTGTATCCCAGTGGGATCCATCCAAACCCGCAGAGCGAAAGCAATTTTACTTGAATGAATATCAGTATCCTGAGGTGTAAAACTGGTAGAAGACATTTAGTTCCAGGTTGCATCACAACAATATGAGGAAAAGTACAAAGGACATGAATATTTTTGCCAGGCATGAAGAATTGATTCCATCTAGGCAAACATAACGCTGTGTAAATGAGATCAGTGTACACAATGTCATTTAATAAGTTAAAATGCTAATGAGGCGGAAAGTTCCAAAGGCATAAATACATTTTCATACTTTTCATAAATATTCATGGCTTAATATTTGCAGTTTGTTTCTTCAACTGTATTGGAATGTTGAACAAAACCCTCAGCATAACTATAATTTATTTCCAATCTTGCAGTTGCACATAATCAGTGTCCCTGCTCAACCTAGAAATTAAAAACCCTTAAAGCTTTCATATATATTCGATTCAGGTCTGCAGCTGTGTCCAGGTTATGGTGTACGAGATATGACTTACCTGAATGAGGTTTGCCGCAGGGTTCCGCCGTTTCTCAAAATGCTTCTGTCTGTGCTGCTCCTGGACTTTGAGAGCAAATCCTGAACCCAGAATACCCTGATAGAGTGTGTGGCAGATGGAGATTGTTTAACCAATTAAAGGACTAAAGGAAATGACAGGGTTGCTAATACATTTGTAGAAGGGACAAGAAAAACATTTTTTTTAGCCTTTAACTTGAAATTTCTATTTTCATGGGATTATTGTAAACTTACCGCTGGGAGTGCAAAGAAAGCCACGCCAATCAAGCTGAAGGTTGCGGCAATCAGGCGTCCGTTCCATGTGACAGGAAACTTGTCCCCATAACCAATAGTAGTCAAAGTGATCTGAGGGTCAAGACATGTTCCACATGATACTACATGAGGTGTCATGTTTAGGCTATCATTATCAAAACTCTACTAAATCAGCCCTTGTTTTGCTTAAGAACATTGCCTATAACTTTTTTAAAGTGTTCAAAATTTATTATGTTACCAATAAATTATTGAATTGGGTGGCACGGTGGTGTGGTAGTTAGCACGTCCGCCTCATAACAAGAAGGTCTTGAGTCCATGTAGCAAGCTTGGCAAGAGCAATTCTGTGTGGGGTTTGCATGTTCTGCCTGCGTTTGCAGCATGTTTTCCCCAATCCGGGTACGCCGGTTTCCTCTGGCTGTTCCAGATTGCCCCTAGGTGTGGATGTTAGTATGGATGTATGTGTTGGCTCTGAGATGGACTGTCATGCTGTTCAGGGTCTACCCTGCCTCCACCCAGTGTCGTCTGAGATAGGCTTAAGTAGGGTAGTAGGGTAAGCGGTTTGGCAAATGATAGAATGAGTGAGTAAGAAAATTAGTTACTCTCACATGATAATGGTTTGTTTTTCATGATTATTTAACTTTTTTTTTTACAGTAGAGAAAAAAATATGATGAATATAAAATTGAATATTTAAAAAATTATGTGAATACACTTTAATTATCAACATTACAAATTCAGACACTATAAGATGCTCTTTGAATCTGATCACTGCCTCTTTAAGAGTAAGCCTGATCCCCATTTTCACGTTTGTGGTCAATAGCAATTCTAGTGAACTCACAGTAATGGGATAGATTTCCTTCTGTTATCCTCATTCCACATGAGAGGCTACAATCTCATTAGTCAACAGCAGCGCTGGAGTGCATATGAAATCTTGAGCTGATGTTAGTGGTTATAATACCCACCAGCCCCCACCAGAGAGCATCAGCGTAGGTCTCAAACATCTCTGCATTATTATCCTTCTCTACAGAGTACACCAGGAAAGAGGCCAGGATGAGACAAAGGAAGCCTATATACCATGCGGTGATGAGTTCCTATAAGAAAACAATGTACAGCACATATTTACTATTTTACATTAATGTGGGAAAAAAACATGTCCATTCCATAGATATTTTTTATCAACATATTTGAATTGTTAATAATTTCACCCTCTTTGATACAGTGCATACAGACAAAGGTTTAATTATTCAACATATTAAACACAAAATTCACATTTTAAAGTCAATCTAGACATTTAGAGTCCTTTTCATAATAAAATAACAATAAAAAAACAGGCCAGACAAATAGAAAAAAAATGTGCGTTTGTGTGTGTGTGTGTGTGTGTGTGTGTGTGTGTGTGTGTGTGTGTGTGTGTGTGTGTGTGTGTGTGTGTGTGTG
>JAOUQZ010000030.1:5621267-5633150 GCA_028564935.1 Neosilurus hyrtlii
CTCTTCCGGGGGGACCCCGAGGCGTTCCCAGGCCAGCCGAGAGACATAGTCTCTCCAGCGTGTCCTAGGTCTTCCCCAGGGTCTCCTCCCGATGAGACACGCCTGGAACACCTCCCTAGCTTAGGGAGGCCATGGCCTACTCTTAAAATAAATAAATAAATAAATGAATGAATGAATGAATGAATGAATGAATGAATGAATGAATGAATGCATAAAAACATTTAAAAACCCTGATTTTAATTCTGTAAATGCAGTTCTCTACTGAGGGTAAAAAAAATTTTTTGGCACACCATGTCCAAAAGCCTTGGTACACAATTCAATAACTGAATGCAAGATCAACTTGCTAAAACAAACATGTGCCAAGCCATTACAACTGAGTTTTAAGACAAAATCTGAACTAGAAATCCAGTCTAGACCTCTAAATGTCAAGCTCAAGACTAAAAATTGCAACACTCTTACAAATGAGACATGAGTCAAAATGGAAAATCTCCTCTGGGCAACACCACATACTGAGCTTTTAAAATTAAACTCATGACTAATTGCATTTTACAGTAAAATTTCTACGTTTATGTAGAAGAAAAGTAAACAGTACTGACTGTGTTGAATATAAAGGTAAGCATTTAGCCAGCCATCCCCTTAAACAGTAAAATAGTCCACAAATACTCTGGCTTTGTATTTTTTTATTAGTGCCAAATAAATTTTTATCACAAAATTTCCACTAGCTAACATATGAGATCCAGTGGCACACATGAGGTCCATGGCACATTTATATTAATTTAGATTGATTATGTTTTGATGTATTGAGGTTTGAAATAGACCCATTGAGTTCGAGGGGGCAATCAACCTGAAGCATAATTATAAGAACTCAATTAAAATTATAAGAGCACTCAGAGTGCAAGGTACCTCTGCTATGTAGCATAGACAATATTGCAAATAGGCCCAATATGGGTACTGGAAAGTCTACCAGCATTCGTTTCAAAGTTAGAAACGCTCATTCATTCATTTTCTGAACCGCTTATTCCTAATTAGGGCCGCGGGGAGGCTGGCGCCCATCTCAGCCGACTCTGGGCGAGGACAGGGTACACCCTGGACAGCTCGCCAGGCTTGCAGAAGTTAGAATCGCTTTATAACCTTTACCCCTCCAATTCCAAAATCTATTCATCTCTGGGACTCAGGTAGGGTAGGGTTTGGTGAAATTTACTGCATGGACATGGTCAGGATTTTGTTTACAGACAAACTGATAAACAAACAAACTAGAGGGGCACTCACATAGTGCAAGGTACTGCCGTCATGTAGCATGGTTAATGAAGCAAATAGACCCAATATTGGCATTGGTTCAAAATTACCTAATATGTGCCGTCCTATGATATGTAAGTCTTTATATAGTTTCCTTTTTGTGTGCTTCATAATAACAGTATGTCTGTCCGTACTCCTTTCAAATATGTGAGAGTTCAAATTCCTATGACCTTGTTTTTGACCTTTTAAGGCTACTCAAGGTCAAAGGTAATCAACTCACTTAAAAAAATCAGTATGTGGTTTCCAATTATTCATTCCTTTATTCATTTTCTGAAATGCTTAATCCTAATTAGGGTCGCGGGGAGGCTGGAGCCCATCTCAGCCGACTCTGATCGAGGGCAGAGTACACCCTGGAGGGGTCGCCAAGCCACCGCAGGGCGGAAGCACACTGACAGCAACCCAGTGGCCTACTCTTTTCGACGGACAGCAATGGTTCTTTTACATGCCTCTCACCACAGACAGTGAGAGACATGGCTGGCCTTTGATAACCCAGTTAGCTGCACTTGGGGGACAGCAGTGACAAATTGGTGATAGTGGGGCTTGAACCCCGACCTTCAGATGGTTTCCTATTAGCCTTTCATTATTATGGCATGTCTATCAGTACTTGATTCAAAGCTATTAGAGCCCAAATTCCCAAGGTCAAAGGTAACTGCATCATATGAAAGCATGTATATGTTTTTTTTATCTTTCCTCATTGCATCTGTGGCTCTATGTTGCTTTTGCTTCTGAGATATAAACAGTTTCACTTTAAGATGGAAAATTTTGACCTTTGACCAAGGCATGGCAAATTTAAATCATTACTGGGATTCGGGTAGGGTAGTGTTCCCACCATGTTTGGTAAAAATATATGCATGAATATGGTCAGGATTTTGTTCAAGGCGAACTGACAAACAGATGCACAAATGCCAGTAATTACAATAGTGCCACCAAAACTCGTGTTAAATATACAAGGTAGAGGTAAATATAATAACTTTCATAATAATCGGTGATGATTTTCTGAACTGTACAGTAGTTCATGGGGCGTGCATTTGGTTTCAGCAGGAGATATTTAATTAAGACTGATGCATCTACTCACTCATTTGTTGAATCTCTACTGACACTGGCCAAAGGTGGGATACACCTTGAACAGCTTGCCAGACCATTGCAGGGACCAACACACATAACCATTCACAGTCATATCCACACCTACAGGCAATTTGGAACAGCCTATTGCACATGTATTTGCACTGTGTGAAGAAACTGGAAACCACCCAGAGGGAACCCACACAAGCATTGGGAGAGCACGCAAACTTCACACAGAAACGCCCGAGACCAGAATTCGCTCCCAGGACCTTCTTGCTAATGTGCAAACCATTATGCCACCTCGCCACCTCTGATGTGTCTAGAAAAGTATTTGAGAAACCTACTTATGTTACTGGTAGTGTTTGTGCTCACTGATGAACAAATGGCTTTTGTGCGACATTCAATAAGTGGATGGCTGAGGGTTGCTAATATTGAAATAAAAATTGCTAGCTTAGTAGGCTAAATAGCTAGCAAAATTCTCGTTTTAATAGAAATGGTACCAGTGCGTGTCTCCAGAATGGATCAAGCATGCTGGCTGGAGCCTTCTGTCTTTATTCTTTTATTCATTTGCTGAGCCGTCTAATCCTATTAGGTTTGCAGGGAGGCTGAAGCCTATCTCAGCCAACTTTCAGTAAACTATTGCAGGGCCAACACACACACACACACACACACAATCATTCACACCTAGGGGCAATTTGGAACAGTCAATTAGCCTAATGTGCATACCTTTAGATTGCGGGAGGAAACTGGAGTACCTAGAGGAAGCCCACACAAGCATGAAGAGAACATGCAATCTAAACACAGAAACACCATCACCAAGTCTGGGACTCCAATCACGAACCTTCTTGCTGTGAGGTGGATGTGCTATCCACTGTGCTGCCCATGCGTATATGAATAAATCAACATAATATTTGAAAAGTAATTTCTGTAGGGAAATAAAATATATCAAGGGCAGTGGTGGCTTAGTGGTTAAGGTGATGGGTTACTGAAGGTCAGCGGTTCAATTCCCACTATCACCACGATTGGGCCCTTGAGCAAGGCCTTTAACCCTCAATTGCTCAGTTGTATAAAAATGATATGCTCTGGATAATCCATCCATTCATCCATGCTAAATGCTAAAAGCTATTAGCGTAGGGAAAACGTACTGTTTAGACAAGAAAGGAGAGATGGAAATTAGGCTGTTTATTTGTGTAAATTCAAGGGGATAGGTGGACTTCAAATTTGAGACATTATCTTGTATCCATATTGTACTGTACATCGTCAGTGGTGCAGACAGTGATGACTCCCTAGTGACAATCTATGATCCTGCATCATGTGTATTCAGTATATTTATTATCCTGAGTATTTATCATCCTGCAGTCATATCACACCTTTGTGCATTTGCACTTTATGTAGCTTTGAATACTTTTGTGTTGCACCACGGACCTGGAAAATGGTATTTTGTTACAATGTATGCAAACTATATGGAGGAATGATGATTAAAAACCCACCTGTCTTGACATGACTTGTACATAATGCCATGTACTGGCATTATGCCAATTATTTTACAGTGAGCACAGAGGGTTAATCCTTCTATATGGGATTAACACTTCTGTAAGGGCTTACCATATCTGAAAGGGATTAAAATTTATTAAAGGGATTAAAATATCATAATTGGCATCTCACTCCTGCTGGTGAAACACTTGAAACAGTACATGTTGACAACTTGGTTTGTTGCATTGTATGCATTCACATATGCTGTCTTTTGCAGTAACAATGTTGATAGTCAATTATCATCTTTATTATTGAGAACCAGACATCCATTTTACTCTAAAGAAGCTGAAATGTGGACTCATCTGACCACAGCACACAGTTCTACTGTTAAATAAAAATTCCATGTGAATGAATAATTCAGATTCAATTTTTTATTGAATTTTGAAAACTATACCAACTGTTATTATGATTGCTTTAAAATGATTTCAGTGCAAAATTGATGTCAGTAATCTGGTAGTGCTGCCAGTACTCACATACCAAAGCTTATGTCTAAAAAGATTTTTTTTTATTACATATTTTAACATGAGCAATACAATTAGATCTAATATAATGAGAACAGACAGTGTAACAGTTCAATAAGGAAAGAAAGAGCAGCACCTGAGTAGGAGGAAAAGCTGAGCTTATCAGGACATAAACTTACCTACTGCTGGGGTTTTGGCTGAAAATAGAACAGAGTGATATAATGCCTCTGCTTCTTTTTTTAAGCAAGAAAATGTATATGGTTATGAATCTAACTATATCTAGAATCTCTTACTCAATCTATTGAAAATATACAATGCTTAATAATAATAATAATAATAATAATAATAATAATAATAGTGTTTATTTAAAGGCACCCTTCTTGGCACTCAAGGTCACCATACAGATAAAAAACAACAAAAGCACAGAAAATATACAAAAATAGATAAGATGAAAAACAGAATAAAACCAGCTATTTTAATTCAAGTGAAATAAGCAATTTGAAATAGGTGGGTTTTATGTCCAGATTTGAAGCGGAAGAAAGATGTGGTGTTCCAGAGGTCAGGTAATAATGAGTTCCAGAGCCGGGGAGCAGAGCGGCTGAATGCTCTGCTCCCCAGGGTAGTGAGACGGGAAGAGGGGACAGACCGGTGAATAGAGGAGAAAGATCTGATGGAGCGAGAGGACGTGAGAAGATGAAGAAGTTCAGACAGATATGGAGGGGCAAGGTTATGAAAGGATTTTAAACTGGATGCAGAACTAACTGGGAGCCAGTGAAGCTGCTGAAGGACAGGAGTGATGTGGTGGATGGAGGGGGTTTTGGTGATGATGCGGTCAGCTGAATTCTGGACCAGTTGAAATTTACGGAGAGATTTTGGAGGGAGACCAAAGTGAAGTGAGTTGCTTTAATATTGCGTAGGTGAAAGTATGCAGACTGGGTGATGTTATAGATGTGAGACTGGAAAGATAGCATGGTGTCGAGGATGACACCCAGACTCTTGACCTGAGAGGAGGGGGAGATGGAGGAGTTGTCAATTATGAGAGAAAAACTGTCTGTTTTGTAAAGTGTAAATTTAGTGCCAATGAAGAGACGCTCAGTTTTGTCACTGTTTAATTTAAAGTTGAGTGAGAACCAGATTTTTATTTCTGCGATGCAGTCAGAGAGGGAGGGGGTGGGAGAGTGGAAGTGGGCTTACTGGTGAGGTAGAGCTGGGTGTCATCTGTGTAGCAGTGGAAATAGATCAACATGCTGTGGAGGTATGTGTAGACCATACTACAGAAACTGAAATCTAAAGCCAGTAATCAAGAGCTTTTGATAAGACCACATGCTAACTCCTAGAGCTACAGTGTATTGACTGTCTTCTTTATTTTAATTGTAATTAATGGGGTTCAAGTCAGCACTGATGACTTTGCAGTTGTTTAGCAATAGCTCTAACATTGCACTCTCAAGGACCTCCTGCAAGACTTGCAGCCATGCCAGGCTCATTTAAAAATGCACTGTCAAATTTCCAGAGACAAATTAGAAAATGACTCTCTTTACAGAAGGAGGACATCTATTATTCTGGGTTGGCATACCATTCATTGTAATACAGTTTAAAGTAAAGGATGATAAGTAAATTAAGTAAGTTAGGTAACATTCTTTTCAATCTCTAGCTGAAATTCAAAACTATAAGATGGTCATGTGTGTATCAAGAAGTTGTGCTTCAACATGTCAGGAAATAGGCTTTTGTGATATATAGCTACGTATATATACATTCAATTAAACAGTTGCTAAACCGCTTTATCCTATTAGGGTTGCGCGAAAGCTGGAGCCTATCTAAGCCAACTCTGGGCAAACACATTGTAAACCCTGGACAGCTTGCCATCCATTACAAGACCAACACACAACCGTTCACAATCAAACTCACACCTAGGGGCAATATGCAAAAACCAAATAGCCTAATGTGCATGTCTTTGGACTGTTGGTGTAAACTGGAGCACCCAGGGAAAAACACGCAAACTCCACACAGAAACACCCTTACCAAGCCCGAGGCTCAAACCCAGGACCACTATACCATTCTGCCACTTTAGCTATATTCAGCTATGGGAAAAACAGGAGACTATTTTTATTGGGGATCCCTAGTCAAAGTAGTCTCTTGATTTTTTTTTTCCATAGTTGTATATGTATGTATTGTTAAGATTATTTCTTTACACATCATGCACTTACATCCCATACAATAAGTGAAAACAATAAATGAATAAATAAATTCATGACTTTGGCGCACAGTGTTAGTCATTATGTTAAGTACCACTGTGCTCTTTTGCCTCCAGAACCTGGCAGAAGTATAAAGGTCTGAATTAAATGCTAGGCTGATGGATGTCTAAGTTTGATTTCTAAGTTAGATCATTAAAAGATTTCCATGATTGATTCTAACAACCAAAAAAATTTAATAAATGTGAAACACTTTGAATAAAGTAAGCTGTTTAAAGATGAGACAAGATAACCTTTCTTGGCCTTGGGCATTTAGTTAAAGACTGCACTAAATCACTGGTGTCACCCACACAGACGATCAAAACCGCAAAATATATTTACGCAAAAAGTGACTATACATTACCCAAGTATATATAATTATATGTCAATACAATATAATAAGGGTATAAAACATCTTAAAATATTAGTGTTTAACTTTTTTTGGAAGGGCAGTGCATGTACACAGGCAAAAATAACATTTAAAAACTACAAAAACCCAAAAAAACCACGAAGTCTTCAAAGTAAATGAAAGAAAATTACACTGAAAGAAAAAATATATAATATACAAAAAGTGTAACTATTTGTCAGTGACGTCCAATCACAAAATGTAACCAAGCAGAAGTGACACCCTTTTTTTGTTTTGTTTTGTAATTGTTCCCAGGCACTTTAAAGAAAAATGAGAGTAAATGAATTTTATAAATCTGTAACTTTGTTTACTCTACATTTTTTTCAATGTAAGACATGCAACTTAATATTCAGGCGGCACGGTGGCATAGTGGTTAGCATGTCTGCCACACAGCAAGGAGGTCCTGGGTTCGATTCCTGAGCTTGGGCGATTCTGTGCGGAGTCACACTGTGTATGTGTTAACTCCGGGTACTCCGGTTATCTTCAACAGTCCAACGACATGTACATTAGGCTAATTGGCTGTTCCAAATTGTACATGTAAATGTGAACAGTTGTGTGTGTGTTGGCTCTGTGATAGCCTGTCGAGCTGTTCAGGGCGTACCCCGCCTCCACCTAGTGTCGGCTGGGATGGGAGCCAGCCTCCCTGTGACCCTAATAGGATAGGCAAATGAGTGCGTGAACGTAACTTTTAAAAGTATCAAGCTGTTTTCATAATAAGTGATGCTTGTGATAATAATTTAGAAAATAAATAAATGAAAGAAAAGATTTGATGGTGAATTCCTCTTAACCCTATTTGTTAACCAAACAACCCTGATATAGATCCTCACACAGCTACTGAAGTGTATCACACTGCACACTAGCCATTTATAGATGAGACTGGACATTTGAATTCTGTGTAATCCCACCACAGGAATAATGCCCTGCACATTCAAGTTAGCTGGATATGCTTCCAGAAAAAAATGGAATAACAACTGGCTAAATTTGACAACATACTTTACTATGTGATGTCATGAAGTTTATTACACATACCAAGAATTAAAGATGAGAAATTTTAACTCCCATAATGATTTAACAGAAGACTGTGGAATTGAAGTATAAACACCTGATACATGCCGGTTGCTTTGACAGTATTTCTGTGTAACTGATCACACTCATCAGCCGGTAAAGTGACAATACATTATCTTAAACCTGTCAGATTTTAATAGACTGTTAATAAGCCGACATTATAGACTGACGTGATAATCACAGAGATTCAAACCTTTTATCAGTACATTCAAACATCCACAGATATTACATGTTAAAAGTATCACCATTAAATACTTCAGCTTATTCTGTACAACTGTTTTTTATTTTTTTTTTGTACTGACCAAAAAAAAAATTCCCATTCCAAGTCTTAAGACTAACGGATGGAAACTTTTCAATCTTTCCCTGCTCTTACATACTGATTCAATTACTCTGCTAATTCCAAAGATGTGATGATGCAGGAAAATCCATCGGGGGCTGAAGAACACTTACATACTCAAATACTGAATGTTACAGCATGCTAATCAGGTTTCTCCAAAGCAAGCTCATGTAATCATCTCACTCTGTATTTAACTCTACACAACCACTTCCAGGTCCAACTAAAGACATATCCGATATGATCAACCTGGACTCCCCTTTCCTCCCTTTCCAAAAGGCACAGTGAATGTCAAAAACACAGCATTGCATAACACTGAACCGAGGTTTGCCACAGTGTTTTGTTGGGGATGTGACATCTTATACGGTACTTATGCCTGTAGTTGGTTTATTTCAGGGGGAGGTGACTTTCCTTCAAATATAACAAAATTAAAACATATTAATGTTTACTGTTACGGTATTCTAATAAGCACAGTATATTTATGGATCAGTTCTTGATTTTGAATTAAAATATAGTCTATGCTGAGTTCATCCTAGACTAATTAATAAATAACAACCGAGCTTGCTTTGGGGAGCCAAAATAATGGATTAATGTTTGTTATATCCCCTCAGTCAAGAAGCAGTCAGGTGCATCTTTCAAATTGTCTGTAAATCCCTACTGACCAAATGAACATGGTTAGAAATTTAAATACTGAAACAGTGTAAGTGGAAATACACAACAACGACTTCTATTCACACATACAGTATGTATACAAAACCAAAGATGTACAGTTCCATACTGTTTCGCATTAACATCATTAAATCATTTTAAATTATAGTATTAAGAGGACCTGTGTGTGTGCGTGTGTGTATATATATATATTGAAAAATTCAAGAGACCAGTTTTAATGATCTCCGATCTCTTCATTTTTTCCATAGCTGTATATAATCATATACACACATACACACACACACACACACACACACACACACACACACACACAGAGAAAGAGAGAGAGAGAGAGAGAGAGAGATAGAAAGGAATTCAATAAAATAAATTCTACTATATCTATGCATCCTTCAATGATCCCTTTGTTTTGTACAGTACTAGCAAACACTGTTGAATAATCTGAGCTTTTTTATTGTGCTTCTCACAACACCCATGCTACGCTCTAGAACACTTCTGTACTGTTACACCCAGAGATTAAAAAGTGCCAATATCAGACACAAACAAAGAAACATCTTCGCTTTCGCTGACCTGATTAGTAAAAATCTTGAGCGTTTAGTATCAATAGATGTGAATTGATTAACTGAGTAACTTTATTTATAGCTTTCTGACCTAAAATGATCTTTCTCCCTGGATAGATTACAGAACGCTGACACAAACTATAACATAAAATAAAATAAAGCATTTCAATATATATATATATATTGAAATGCTTTATTTTAATATATATATATATAAAATCAATCTAAAACATCTTCAACAGTGTCAGCTTGGTCCGTATAATACTGTCAGGTGGTTAGAGTGGAATGCTTACAGTAATTTATAAGACCTGATATAAGGAAAATAAAAACACTCTTTTTTGAGCAGTACTCTCGGAAAGAAACAGTGCAGGAATGCACATGCTAAGCTACAGTAATTGCACATAATCACCACGTGTCTGACGCAGTGGAAGAGACGTTAGCCTCGCCAGCTAGAGACGGAACCGGTTAGCTCACCAGCACTGCAGTCCAAGGCAAAGTGAGGAACACAGTCAGTTACAGGTAGTTTAGTAACACGGTTAAAAAAAACATCCATAGTCTTAGGAACGGCACCGATCAGTGGCAAAATCCAACTAGATAAAGAGGAGAAGTCTGTACTGGAGCACTCAGAGTTGCTGCTACTCTCAAGTGGTAGCATTGTAGGTAAAATTATTCCCATGCAGGCCTTAGCCTCAGTCAGCCTCCTGCAAAATCCTCTCAGAGCCGAGGTGTGGTACAACGGAAACGTCTGGCAAAGCAAAGTCACTTCTTTAACAAGTCTTTCGTTTAAAATTACAAGCAAAGGGTTAAAAAGACTGCGTCAAGAAACTCAGAGATCGCCATCAGATGGTGGGAGACACAGCTTGAAGAGCCTGGAACAGTCAAAACAAATTACTTTCAGCTTTATTCCAATAATACAAACATTTTTTTGTACAAAAGCTGAGGTCCTAACACCCATAAGGCATGTATTTTTGTTTAGATTAATATTTGTATTTATTTTGTATTGTATTTATAATATATAGCTGATTGAAGCTAAAGTATATTAAATAAAATATAATTAAATATACATTTAAACAAATGAAAGAATTAAATTAACCCATTTAAAAACGCAGAAAAATAAAATGATCTTTTTTTTTCTATTGTCTCACAAGTTCAAGGTTTAAAATTCACTGACTTAGATCATCTTATAGTTTATTTATGTATTTACTTATTTTCTGAAGTGGTAATTTCTTTTCGTTTCTATCATCTTTTTCACACTGCTGGTTTTAATTCATGTACACCTGACTGCTGCTTCACCAGACAGAGCAGAAAAGCCTAGTTTTCTGTTATGTCCCATATGGCCAAAGCCAGGAGTCAAATATCATAACTGTTCCAGTTAAACCACTGAAAAGGTTATTCTGGGGGGAAAGAGCTACGTTTGGCTACAAGTGGAATCTCTGATACCTTGGTGCAAAGGCAGGCATCTGGTCCATCACTTTGAGGTTTTTAGCAGAGATTTCTACTCTGGTGCCCTGTGGATTAACATAAGTAAATACATTAACCTATAGTACACATGAAATATAACACGCCACGAAAATCCCAGAATAAAACAGCTGATCTCAGATCGTATTACACAGTGAGGTATAATAGTGTATATTTGTAGCACAGTGAAGTGTCCGACCTGTTTGCGCATAATGTCCATGGTCTGCATGAAGCAGCGAGGCATGAGGCCGTGGTTCCTGGCCAGGTTCATGGCCTGCTCCAAGGAGACGGTCAGGGTGCACCTGCGAAACACATATTCCAGGGTCAAGGCATTCTGGTATTGATGAAGCCGCACACAAAGCACACACTGCTTAGAGCAGAAGATTTTGAAACCCTTCAAGCCCATTAATTTCAAGGCATTGATTCTGCTCATTTATGTTCACTAGCTCAACAAAAGTCTAAAACTTTATCCATACAGCAGAGCAGATCTGATTAAAATCTTAAAATTGCAGTACACTCTTTAAATTAGCTAACTTCCTTTGAATGGTGGGCTCGTTTGCTCAAATATCCACACTACAGGCAAAACTCGGAAAATTATAATATCGTGGAAAAGTTTGTTTATTGCAGCAATTCAACTTAAAAGGTGAAACTAATATATAATATAGACTCATTACGTGCAAAGTGAAACATTTCAAGCCTTTATTTGTTATAATTTTGATGCTTATGGCTTACAGCTTATTCATTTATTCATTCATTAATTTTCTGAACCGCTTAATCCTAATTAGGGTCGCGGGGAGGCTGGCGCCCATCTCAG
>JAOUQZ010000030.1:5633250-5654591 GCA_028564935.1 Neosilurus hyrtlii
ATGGGGAAGACTGCTGACCTGACAGTTGTGCAGAAAACCATCACTGACCCCCTCCACAAGGAGGGAAAGCCTCAAAAGGTAATTGCAAAAGAAGTTGGATGTTCTCAAAGTGCTGTGTCAAAGCACATTGATACAAAATTAAGCGGAAGGGAAAGTGTGGAAGAAAAAAGGTGCACAGGCAGCAGGGGTGATTTCAGGTGAGAAGCAGGGTACACCCTGAACAGATCTTTTGCAGTCTATTGTGGGACTATTAGGACTACTGTGGGAGGAAACCGGAGTACCCGTGTGGAAACCCATACAAGTATGGGGGAACATGAACACCCCACATAGATAAGCCATTTGCTGAGATTTAAACCCTGAACCTTCTGTGAAGTGACAGTGCTGAACAGAGCCACTGTGCCGCCCTTAAGGCATCATACCATATTAAATTTCATACCATCATGTGGTATCAGATGCAACTCGTTACCCCAGTCAGGAAAACTAATGAGAAACACAATAAATTCCAGGCATTGTCATTCAATCTCAAATATGAAATCTTTATACCCTAACTGTGTCATGCCTCTTGAGTACCAGGATCATATCGACATATGGCTTTCACACAAATGCAAAAAAAAATGCATTTAAAACTGACTGTGCAAACCACTTTAGGAGGTCTCTGATGCATTTGAGCCTGATGTTATACTATCGATTAAATCGAATTTGCATTGAACTTTTAACAACAGTGTCACAATGTAAACTTAAGAAAACCCTGATGTAGATTATTTTATTTAGATTTCTAATGAACAAGCCAGAGGCAACAGTGGAACAAGAGAGACATGACAATGTGAGGAAGAAACCTAGAGATGAAACAGACTCAGAATGGAACTTCCTCTAGCTGACACTGGATTGGTATTATAAATTATTCTAGGCTACACTGTAAAAGTAAAAGCAAACAGTACGAATAGTGTTGAAATGATCCAAAACAAGCAAGAAGGTCCTGGGTTTGATTTCCGGGCTCAGACGTTAATGTGGTGTTCACATGTTCTCCCCATGCTTTTGTCGGCTTCCTCTGGGAATTTCAATTTCATCCCAACGTGCAAAGACAAGCATTACGCTACTTGGCTGTTACAAATTGCCCCCTATGTATATAAGTAAGTGTATTTGTTTGTGTGTGTGTGTATGTTTGCGCTGAGATGGTCTGGTGAGATGTTCTGGGTGTACCTTGCCTTTGCCCAGTTTCGGCTGTGATAGGCACCAGCGTCCCCGCAATAAGATTAAGTGGATCCTCAAAGGAGCTGGTCAGTGTGTGTGTAAATGGAGCTGCCACTCTATGCCATGAAGATCAAAACACTCCTCACCAGATTATCTTGAGTGAAGCATCAACAAGGTGCGCAAATATCACCCTGGAGATCACAGGTTCAAATCTAAGGTGATGTCGTAGCCATCCCCGACCAGGAGTTCATGGGAGCTAATTGGCCGAGCATAATTGTAGGGAGGGGTGGCATACGCTCACCTCTGTATCACTTACAGTGATCACCACCCAATCAGGGGCATCTGTGAACTCGTTCGTACAAAGGGCGGCTAGCACTTTCCTTCAGAGTGTTTTTAGGCCGTCCGGGAATGCGCATGCGCAGCAGTTCACAAAAGATGCAGGTGGCAGAATCGCGTATCACGGAGCGGGCATGCACATGCTTATGCCTCTCCCTGGTTTTGTGGAAGTCATATGTGATAGGGAAGCTATTCTTGAAGATTGGGAAATGGATATGACTGAAAAATTAGGACAGAAATATGGGGGATAATAAAAAAAAATGTAATTGTTTATACGAGAATCTGGTGTCTTTATGAAGACAACATGTAAAAAAAAATTCAAATTTTTGGATTCAGATAAAACTATCTAAAAACATTTAACAAGACAGGCTGGCTGCTCTGTTCCAAAAGTGAGATATAAAACAACCAGGCACTTAACACTCAAGCATTCAGTGACCATTACCTCTGCATGCCTGTGGCACACATGCTGATGTTGCAGGCGCCCAGGCGGCTGCACAGCTCTGAGGACACCAGCAGCACGCTGACTCCAGATGGGTGGCCCGACGCACTCGGCTTCACGTTCATGTAAGTCTGCATGAGCCTACACAGGTCATCCAGGGTGTTGAGAGGACGAAGAAGCTGCCCAAGGGAAAACATGTTCGGAATAAAAATGAGTCACATCGGCCTGCTCCGGCCATGCAGTTCAGATTTTAAACTTTGATAAAACCATAAAGGGATGAAATCCGAGTTGAAGCTCGACCCTCCAGGCAAGTAAAAAAAACAGTGCCATTCTCGGGAATGATTGTCAACTTAAAGTAAAGAGCCAGTGGTCAAACAATGTGGGGTTTTACTTACATGATCTATTTTCATGGCGGTGGAATTTGAGTCGGATGATAAATTGGATTTCTCTAAGTAGAAAGCTCTGGGGGAAAAAAGTTCACAGGGTTATTGTAGCCTTACTATTACTTACTTGCATGCTTAAAATGAACAGCTTTCTAAAAACAACACACCCCAATTACATGAAATTCTATTTCATGAAAAATATTACCGCTTTTTACATTTGAAGGCAGCAACATGTCTAAAAAAAATGTTGTTACAGGGAAACAAAAGGCTGGAAAAGTAATAGGTACTAAAGAGAAACAGAGGGAGCAATATTCTACAGCTAATTTGGTTAATTTGTGACAGGTCAGTAACATGACTGGGTATAAAAGGAGTATCTGGGCAGAGGTTAACCAATCTGCTAAAATCTTCATCTACAAACTGTGGAACAATTTCAGAATAATGTTTATTAAGAAACAAGGTTGAAAATCAAATCACCCCATGATCCTCAGGGCTTCTGCATTTAAAATAGACATGACTCTCTCATGGAGATCACTGCATGGGCTCAGGAACACTTCCAGAAATCAGTGTCTCTTTATTTACAGTATATTTTAAGCAGAATCCCAGCTTTATTGGAATTGACAATAATTTTTAATAATGCTCCTGAAATCACCAATGCGTAACAAAATACAAGCACCTTTATCAATAATAATAATCTACTGGAAAGTAGAGAGGGTCAGTGTTCAAAGTTACACTTTCAGTACTATGTGTTATCAGGATTCTTAAGTGTCGTGCACTTCCATCACATGGTGTAATGAGATTACTGATTGAGGTGTGAGCAATGTTGTTTCATCACTCCACAAGAACTTATTGGAGTTTACAGACATTCCTAAAGGCAGGAATACTGGCAGGTATGCGGTCAATCGGCTCTGGTGCCAACCTTCTAGGGTGGCATATGGTTGAAAAACAAACATATGCAGCTACAGCAATTTTATGAACTAAAATGCCAGCTTGTGCCAATACCAATTCTCCTCTCCCTGTCAACTTGTAACATCTGTGGTATTGTGTACAGGTATGATGTGCGACTGTGTAGTGATGAGACTTAGGCAGTGTTTCAGCTGGTCACAACCTGTATGTTGAGTGGATTTATTTGTTTGAGACTTTATTCATTGCTGAGGAGATGTTCACTAATTATTTTGTTCATTTCAAACCCACAAACACTGCGTGTCTATATAAAAATAGCAATGAAATGCAACAAAAATGATGAAATCCCTGTTTTTAAAGCATTTAATTTATAATTTTTTCCCTGTACATATTTATATAACAACTTTAACAGTAACCAACGGCAAGCTCCATCATCTTGTTATTAAAAATTAGGAGTTATTTAAGGTTTAAAGCACTTAAACACCTAAAGACAGTGTGTGTGTCCAACAGTACCTTAGTCTCCGGTAATAGAACTTGACTTTTTCAAGTGACACAGCGTTGATCCGTTGCTGAAACTCCTCCATGGCCACAAAGTCCTGAGCTGCCACTCCTTCTGGCCTCTCCAATGCTGAGATAAAAGACGGCAACACATAGATCTATTTCAGCACATATCAAATGTACCTGTATGGTGGTGGTACTGGGGTGCAGAGGTCTTTCATTTGCTGCAGTATGCACAACAAACCACTAGATGGACCCCAAGATTCACAAGTAAACAGGACAGTTTCCAAATTCCTAAAACAGACCTTTATCAAACAGTCGCCCAGATAAGAGACACTTCAGAAGGTGTAAACAAGCCTCCTTCACAGAGGAAACTCCCAAATCATGCTGAATGAAGCGCTAGTTCAAACCTCACTTGATTACGTACGCACCTCTGGTGAAAAGAGCTGAGTGCAGTTTGAGGCTGCCTCCATTCTGCAGACGCGTGGGAAGCTCACTGAAATGACAGCTGTCCAAGTACAGCGTGACACGGATTGCCTGCCGACTGCCTTCCACCTGATAATGCACCGGCGTGTCTGAGGACAGATGACATGCAAGGATGGAGGAGAATTGAGGAGATAGAAAAAAAAATCAGTTAAAAATATTTTTCTAGTGTGTATTTATTGTCCCTCCTTTTAAATCTAAAAATGCATAATGTGGTAGTTAGTATACAATAGCATATATAAGCATATAAAAACAACACCCTGTGTTAGAATTCCAAAGGGCCACATTTTTTCAACAGGGGAAAACAAAGGAGTGAAATTCAGCACTTAAGAAGGAAACAATGACTGGATTGCAAAATCCTTTTGCTTTCCTCCAACCAAAACACAGGCTTTGAGATAAAGAAACTACATTATCTCCATCTCTCCTAACCATGTTGACATTCCTGAATGGGACATCTGGAGGGTGTGTGTGTGTATTTTGTGTGTGTGTGTGTGTGTGTGTGTGTGTGTGTGTGTGTTCGAGGGTGAGGCATCTATAAAGTGAAGGGGTTTAGAGCATAACACTACCGTCAACTCCTGCAACTGTTCTTTACAGATAAACACATCCTTGGAATTATACGCTGTCACTGAAACCAGGACTTCAAAGGCATATTTTCAGAATGGAAATTTTTATCAGGATCTAAGACCTAAAAGTTATGGTGCATCATCACGTTATCATCAAAGTAGACCCAGACCATTCCGAGACGACCTTATGTACCCGACAACACTTTGTTAAGTCTCATCAAACAAATAAACTAATATAAATGAGTACTTAAAGTGCTCCATACTGACACTGTGTGCAATTTAGATTGCAAGTATCCTGCAGAGAACCAGCTGTTCTGTTAGATGGTATTAAACGTTTCTGGTTAGCAGAAGCAGATGCTTACTTGCAACAAGGCATTCGTTCTCCAAGGGTCGGAAGAGCACGGTGACTTTATCCAGATCCTGCAGAGCTGCTTTTGTGTCTTCCAGCATCGTGCGCTCCTCTCTCTGTCGCATGGAAAGAGATTCCCAATAAAATCTCTTTACACTTAAAACATCAGTCACAGTTATTTAACTCAGTCACCAATGAACACTTATGAGTGTTGTAACACTTTTGATATACATTAATTTACTCATTTTCTAAGACGCTTAATCCTAATTAGGGTCGCGTGGAGACCGGAGCCTATCTCAGCCAACTCTGGGTGAAGGTGGGGTACACCCTGAACAGCTCACCATACTATTGCAGGGCTAACACACATACAACCATTTACACCCACACCCAGGGGAAACAGCCAATTAGCCTACCGTGCATGTTTTTGGACTGTGGGAGGAAACCAGAGTACCCAAAGGAAACTCACACAAGCACGGGGAGAACATGCAAATTCCACACCAAAACACCTGAGCCCGGGAATCGAGACCAGGCCTGATTGCTGTGAGGCGGACGTGCTAACCACTGTGCCACCCTCTGAATATACAGCATCATACATATTCAAAACAAATTTGTAACCATTTCATTCCATCATTCCATTCCGTCAAGGTCTTTAGGTGAGAGGGGGGGGTTGGTGTCTTATCCGTGGTTTTATTGAATGTAATCTGACACACCCAGCTCTAATAACAATGTATAACCCTCAGTTCTTCCCAGTAAAAAGTTATTACGGAGGCTGAAACCTATCTCAGCACACACTGGGCCAACACCATCACAGGGCAACACACACACACACACACACCCCATTATTCATACTCACACTTAGGGTCAATTTGAAACAGCCAATTAACCTAATACTGAGAGAAAACCAAAGTACAAGGAGAAAATCCATGTAAGCACAGGGAGAACATGTGGCCTCGAGCCCAGGACCTTCTTGCTGTGAGGTGGACATGCTAACCACTATATCAAGGTGCCACAACATTTCATCCACATTAGAAGCTCAATTTACTTTTAATACTTAATAGCTTAATACATTTGCATGAACAGGTGTCATGGTGGTGTAGTGGTTAGCACGACTGCCTCACAGCAAGAAGCTCCTAGGTTCGAGTCCCCGGCTCAGCAAAAGAGGTTCTGTGTGGCGTCTGCGTGCTCTTCCAGTGTTTGCGAGGGTTTCCTCTTGGTACTCTGTCCACAGCCAATCATTGTACACAGTCCATGATACACATGCACACATTGCTTTAACTGCCCCTGGATGTGAGTGTGAATGGCTCTGTGTGTGCTGGCCTTGTGATGGAATGGCTTTGGCAAGAGGGAGCTAAGATTCCAGCCTCCTCTTGACCCTCATAGAATTAAACAGTTGGCAAAAAAATGAATGAATTAATGTAAAAAAAATAATAATAAAATAAATAACAAATAAAATAAATAAAAAGAGGTTTCAATAATTAAATAAATATTTTCAACTAAAAATATTTTCAATAAAAAATTTAATGCAAGGATTTAAACCTTACACTTCCATACAGTTACTTTATATCTATTATCAGCTGGTATGAAAGCTGGAGCAGATTGAGCTATAATACAAACACACACACGCACACACACACACACACACACACACACACACCCAATAAAAAAAATACGGTTAAGGGCCTTTCTCAGGGCTCCAGCAGTTGAAGCTTGGCGGGGTTTAAACCACCAACTGATCAGTAAACCAAAGCCTTCACCACTGAGCCGCCACCCATAGACTTACATTCTAACTGTATTTTTGTTCAGTATCACATCTCTGTGGCAATTACACACTCACACACCACTTGATCCTACTTCTAGGGTCACGGGGAGGCTGGAGCCTATCTCAGCCAACACTGGGCTAAGTCAGGGTACACCCTATGCAGACCATTGCAGGACAAAACACACACAACCACTGACACTCACACTCAAACCTAGGAGCAATTTGGAACAGCTAAATAGCCTAATGTGCATGTCTCCGGACTGTGGGAGGAAACCGGAGTACCCGGAGGTATCCCGAGCAAGCTCGGGGAGAACATGCAAACTCCACACAGAAATGCATGAGCAATTAGACATGTACAAAAAGATGTTTTGGGTACAGATTAAATTAGCAAACTTCTAACTACTATATTTATTTAATATCAGCCAGAATTTAGTTGAAGTATTACTACTGCTTATTATGGAAGGATTTGTTAAATGGAGGAAGATGCGTCTGGAGGCTGGATGGTTCTTCCTTATACCTCAGTTACACATAGATAGCAACACTTTACAGTAGATGATGGCAAACAATTTTTTTTTTACTTCCAGGGGTCAACCAGCATTATCCCATATGTCTTCCAAAAACTACCTTCGAAATACTTATTGGTACCTATCTTGAAAATTGGGAGGGCATAGCATCCATTTCCAAGAAAGATCAGCTGTGTTGAAAAATACCATGGATCAAGCTGGAAGCTGGAAGGTCACCCTGGTTTGTTGTGCATACTGCAGCAAATGAAAGACCTCTGCACCCCAGTACCACCACCATACAGGTACATTTGATATGTGCTGAAATCCACCCGTATTTGGAACACACCGCCACCAAAATCTGCTGGAATGAACACAGTGGTCCCCGGCATAGTTCTCGCGCACCAATCAGCTATGTGTGATCTCAGTTTTACGTGGGATGGCTACACTTAATTGCCACCAAGTGTGAATTAGTCTGTGAATGTGTGTGTACTGTGATATACTCAGGGAGGTATGTTCCCTCCTCACATCCAGGCTTCAATCTCAATCCCTGACCAGGATAACGTGGTTACTGGATATGAACGTATGAACAGCTATTCAAACACTTCCGTTATACACATGGACATGCGTTGAAATGATTGCCTATGATGAGATATACTAAGACTGATACTGCAGATGTATTAGAGATTAGGTTAAAAAACTCTAGAATATTGCTTCAAAATCAACTAGAATATTATTATGCTCTATACTTCCTCTTTCACTTCATTCAGCAGCTTCCATTAGGGCTCGCCAGAGCAGATCGACCTTCTCCATGTCGCTCTGTCCACTTCATCCCTCTCCATCAAACCAAACTTCCTGAAAATCCTTTGAATAACTTTATCGTGGCTGTATGGATTTCCCTAATGATTTCTGTCTGCTCATCACCATCCCCTTTTTCAGTCCTCATTCTAAACCTTGCTAATCAGCTGACACATTCATCCAGATGTCCTGGGAAAACAGGGAAAAGAATGTACACATGATATGGCGTGACGGTGTGGAGTGGGTAGTGTAGCTCACCACATGTGGTGAAAGAGTGGACTGGAAGTTGAATAATACTCCGATTGCCGAGATCTGCTCCAACCACTTGTGGCTGACCTCCTTGCAGTCGTCTTCATATTCACCGTTGTTGTTAAAGCGAAGGTTGAGAGCCCAGACTAGCTGTTCGGCCAGCGTGCACAGGGCGCCCACGAGGGCCTGGCAGAAAATCGCATCCCGCCGCAACTGCAGCTCTGTGTCTGAACATGGGGGAGAGACAGAGAGAGAGAGCGAGAAAGAGAGTGAAATGGAGGTATAGAGATGACTTGTAACAGCTGGCTGTGGCAGGAGCCTCAGAAATGACAGAGCAAAAGATAGTATCAAAACAGATTAGAATAGCCGATGAAGAGAAAGTAATCGCTCCCGATTTACTCCCCCTCCTCCTGAGTGGAACTTCAGACAATGATATCATGGAAAGGATTTCAAGACCTGGCTATTGTGTCATACAACATGTAAACATCAAGCACACTGATTGAAAAATATTGTTTGTTATTAACTTTGTTCTTCTGGAAGCTGCTCTGAGCAAGTGGAGTATTAATTCAGAGCCCAAGCACCTGTGATAGCGTGATGCTGAAAATACGCCAAATACTCTTTCAAAGCGGAAGAGAGAGACACACACACACACACACACACACACACACACACACACACACACACACACACACATACACACAGCAGTGCAGTGCAGTGCAGGGACGGGATGGGGTAAGAGCAGAAGCAAGTCCTGGCAAGAGTGTGTGTATATGTGAAGACCAATAAGAAGCAGTTGCAAGATCAGATTCCCTCACACTCTCTCAACAGCTTCCATATGCCTCCCACCACAGGGCCCAGGAGACAAACTCTCTCTCTCTCTCTCTCTCCCCATTTTCAACACTTCTCTCACTCTAGATCTTCTCTTACCCTCCTGAACTGCACCCAATGTGCCAAACAAACACACACACACACACACACACACAGCAATGGAATTCCAATAAAACAATCAAATACCTTTTAGCACACACCCTGAGTGACCCTCTGTGGAAAATCATTGAGCTGTAATGAAACTATAACTAGAGGTAGCTGACGCTGATACCGAGCAGAAACGTTACACAAAATGACTCACAGCTTAAAAAGTACAGCAAGTGAAAGTATACCTTTCTTCATAAAAAGCTTTCATTACTTGAAGACTTTAAAATAGTATAGAAGGTGTAAATTATTATTATGATTATTATTATTATTATAAATAATGCAATACTTGCACAATAAGCAAAAAGAGTTTTCCCATAGGAAATATTGGAAAACACATTAAAGTGCTCCAGCCTCGAAAATGCCCCCAAATATGCCTAATATAAAACATTTTAAAGGTGGTTTTACTCATAAATAATAACCTTTGTTTAACAAAGTAAATATTAACAAAAATGTATTAATAAAATGAATGGATAAAAAGGAAAAATAAACCTGTACTTTATCTGGAAAATGTGATGAATCTGGCATAAGTGACATGAGGAGGAGAGGGAGGAGGAGGGGGGTGAGTTCTATGAGAAAGTCCGGTGTTTTAGGTGGGGGCGCACACGTGCTGTTATCACTAGCATATGGCAGCATAACATATCGATAATCTCTTTCTTCAATACGACACCTATTTCATCTTTGCATTTGTTTTTATTACTGTCCTCCTTTCGTTTTTAGTTGCCATGGTAACATAGTTTTCAATGTAGTAGCTATCAGCAAGAAACTCAAAGTTAACAATAAACTCGCAAGACCTGCTTATGCGATGAGGAATAGATGCTATTTGACTCACCCTGCATTCCGCAGCGACAGATGATGACGCAGTGCTGTGTGATTACGTGAACTATGAGAGATTCTTTGTTTTGATTACTCGTGCACAGGGCATCCTCGTGTTATGAGACATTCCTCGTCTTTCAGTGCAGAAAATACTCATAAGCGTCCCTCGTTAAGCAATTTACTCGTATAAACGGACACTCGTCTTGCGAGGTTCCACTGTATGTACATATAGAAATAATAATAATAATAATAATAATAATAATAATAATAATAACTAAATACTTATGCAGATGGTGGCCCTACGGTTTCAATAATAATGTTTGTAATTATTATTATCATCATCATCATCATTATTATTACTCATATTATTTGAAAAAGATCCAAATGTATTGGCAAACTTTGGTAAAGTTTTTTTTATGAATATCTAGTGGTGGTGAGGGCATTGTGTAGCTTATTTTAGCAATGTTTAGCTTCTCAATGAGAAGAACACTGCCGTCGACATTATGGACACAGTTGGCATTTTCCTAAATCATTCCTGCATAGAATAGTAACACCGACCCTCTGTGTGTCCTATTTAGAGAAACTTTAGAAATTTGGATTGGTGGGTGCCAATAATTTTGGAATTGGCCTGTACAGATTATTATCTACTTACCTGTGCACTTCAGCAAGGCCAACAAGAGCTGATTCCTCCCATCTACAAGCAAAGTAATGCAAACACATAAAATGTGTGAACAAAAGAAAGACATTGACATGAATAGATAATTCTACACAAGAAACTAAAAGAGGCTTGGAACACACCTTCTACGAAGCGATGCAGACTGTCCACCAGGTTTTTGATGGAGCTGGGTAGGTTCCAAGGGTCCTCCTGGATGTTTTTGTGTAGGACGTATCTGCAACGTGCTGTCCAGTCGTCCGCGTGGCGGAATTCTGCCCCCACAGAGGTGTGACAAGAGGTCATAATGAAGGCTATTCAAACTCAAATGAAAGGGTGTGTCTGTCTGTGTGTATGCGTGTTTGTGTGTGTGTTTTGTCTTCAATTCCTGGTGGATTCACAAGCACAGACACACATGCATGTCTTATTTAAATCTATACAAAATCACCTAACAATGCTCATGGGCTTGGATTGTAAAGATGGTTTTAATTATAACCCCCTCTGGCACAGATGTGTGTGTATGTGTGCTCAGGCTCAGACAAATAAGCATATAGTCTATAAAATGCGACAGGAATAAAGATGTGTTGTGTTGCTACAGTTCACAAAGTGGTAATGACTGACCACAATGACACACACCCTAAACATTTTTCCAAACATAGCACACACACCAGTGTTTGCCTGACGACAGGCCGTACCTGGCTGAGTGTGGTCAGGGTGGAAATGCTTGGTTTCCTCGCATGCTTTGCTCATGACCGGCCCTTTCAGGAGGCTGTTAATGGAGTCGACCTGAAAGGGGAAAAACACACACAGCATGGCAATGAATCCTCCTTTCAGTACAGCCTGCTACAAGTCTGGAAAAATGTACATGCTTCGGGCCAAAGGACAAAGAGCAAAGGTTAATATAAGGAGGTAAGAGGAGGTGGACACAGTTATCTGAGGAAGCGTGCTGTAATGTGAGAAAAGAAAGGACTGGACAGTAAGATGGACTGAACTGGGTATCATGCGCAGACAGAGAGGAGACACAGAATAGGTGAAAGGAGATAAAAGCACTGTGAAAATGAAGATGATAAAAGGGACATATTGTAATGTATAGTGTGCGATTCTCCAAACGTACTTGATTAAACAGATGCTCCAGGCACCCATGCAGTTTGTCCTGTTTGTCCAGGGGAATCTGCATGTCACAAGGCAGCTCATCTCCTGCACGGCATCATACGCACACGATGAGGTCACAAACTCAAACAGAACTTAAAGATAAATTAAATATATATGTTTAAAGGTGTTGGCTCTTACCTGAGCCCATCTCGTCACTCCCGAGATATGAACTGTTGCTTCGTACACTTGTGTAAGACAGCACAGAGTCTCGGTTACTGTTGCACTCACTGAAACACACAGAAAACATCACACGTTCACACTGATCGTTCAGGTCTTATCCGTCGACCATCGTACTTCAAATTGCTTTTCTAAGTGTTAAACCTTCTGAGCGAACAATATTTAGAAATATGTGTTTATTATCTGTTTGTTTTTAAACTCAAGTCTGAATGAAAGCACTTTTAACTACTGTAGTCCAGTAAAAAAAAAAAAGAAAGAAAAAGGATTTGTGTGTAAATAAGAGGAATAAATTTCACCGCACTCAACTTCTTCAAGAAGGAGTGTGACACAAGGCCAAAATTCTTGAGTCTTGGATTTGTTTGAGTTTATTTTCACACTGAACCTAAACATTTCTAAACTCCTTTAGGAACGTACACTCATTTTATACATCACCGCTTTTAGTGTGGGTGATTTTTATTCTTATTCACGGAATCTCTATTAGATCAGTTCTTCTATCTTTATTTTAATCATTATATAGTTTTTATTTGCCTTTTCTTCTTTGGAAATGATCATCATTTGTCATCACTCAGCTGGATTACTGGATTGCACTTTATATGGGGATTAGAGGGTCCTCTATCGCTCATCTCCAGATGGTTAAAAATGCTGCATCTTTTAAAAAAACCTTAATGGCTATTAGGTAAAAGTCGTCACCACACACTTTATTTTCTTTTATTTCTGTAATTGTGTAGCTTATAGCTGTACTTCAGCTCATCCACATGCTCTAAAAACCCAAGAATGCCAGAGCTGGATCACTAGACAGAAGCTTCCTAAACTCATTACAGATAATGGATTTCAAGCCTTCGGTCTCCACAGGCACTTGTCCGGCATCACCAATTTCTGAGCAGCAGTGAATCACAGTTTGCTTTCTACAGTTAACCAGAAAGAGAAACTGCTCACAACTTCATATTTTATACAACAAAGCAACACCAGGGAGCACATGCAGAAATCAAAGCGTATCCGTTATAACAAGCCACACCTCCACTGTAACTAGTCACACCTCCACAGTAACTAGCCACACCTCCACTGTAACTAGCCACACCTCTTTTGTAGACTACACTATAACTAGCATGTAGCGCTTCCTTTGAACTGACCAAGTTCAAGTCCAAGTTGTGCTTACCGCACAAAAAGCCATTACTGAATAAATAAACTGTGGAAATAAAGTTGAGAGCATTGTTGACAATTAAGCCGTTTGTTTTGTTTCCTCCTCGGGCCTGGTGAGGTAAGGTGATGTCTAAGCAGAGGTGGGGGTACCTAAAACTGAGCACGTTGGAATTTCTTTGTATGAACTGTAATGTGATCTCGTCTTTTCCTCTTAATATTCAGTGTACACAAAATCAAAAGAGAAAACCTAACAATGACCTTTCTCCATCCTACCTCGTGGAGCTGTTGCAGCCTTCTAAACCCTCCCACACACACAGGTCTGCTGATCAGCTACTCGTGACTGTACCGAAAACCGAGAGTAAGCACAGAGGGGACCGTGCGTTCACTGTCGCAGCTCCTTAACTGTGGAATGACTTGCCATTGCACATTAGACAGGCAGGTCTTCTCTGTCCGTTTTTAAATCACATCTCACAACCCATGTCTTCTCCATGGCCTTTAGGACAGTCTGTCGATGTGTCTTTTAATTTATATCCTTTGGTATGTTAGATGTGTTTGATGCTTATTTGTTTATCTATTATTATTTATTTTCCGTTCACTGTACAGCACTTTGTTTAACTAGTGTTGTTTTGAAAGTGCTTTATAAATAAAAGTGTACCATATCATCATCATGATAATCATCCTCATCATCATCATCATAATCCTCCTCATCCTCCAACTCCTCATCATCATCATGATAATCATAATCCTCCTTTGCCTCCTCATCATCAGAATCCTCCTCCTCTTCCTCCTCCTCATCATTATAATCATCATCCACCACCTCCTCCTTATCATCATAATCATCCTCATCCTCCAACTCCTCCTCATCATCATCATCATCATTATCCTCCTTATCCTCCAACTCCTCATCATCATCATGATAATCATAATCCTCCTTCGCCTCCTCATCATCAGAATCCTCCTCCTCTTCCTCCTCCTCATCATTATAATCAACATCATCCACCACCTCCTCCTTATCATCATAATCATCCTCATCCTCCAACTCCTCATCATCATCATTATCCTCCTCATCCTCCAACTCCTCATCATCATCATGATAATCATAATCCTCCTTCTCCTCATCATCATCAGAATCATCCTCCTCCTCATCATCATCATCATAATCAACATCATCCACCACCTCCTCCTCCTCCTCATCATAATCAACATCATCCACCACCTCCTTCTCCTCCTCATCATCATCATCATTATAATCAACATCCTCCTCCTCCTCATCATAATCAACGTCATCCACCACCACCTCCTCCTCCTCCTCCTCATCATCATAATCAACATCCTCCTCATCATCATCATCATAATCAACATCATCCACCACCTCCTTCTCCTCCTCATCATCATCATCATAATCAACATCATCCTCCTCCTCCTCATTATCATAACCAACATCATCCTCCTCATCATCACAATCAACATCATTCTCATCCTCCTCCTCATCATCATCATAATCAACATCATCCTCCTCCTCCTCATTATCATAACCAACATCATCCTCCTCATCATCACAATCAACATCATTCTCATCCTCCTCCTCATCATCATCATAATCAACATCATCCTCCTCCTCCTCATTATCATAACCAACATCATCCTCCTCATCATCACAATCAACATCATTCTCATCCTCCTCCTCATCATCATCATAATCAACATCATCCTCCTCCTCATCATCATAATAGTCATCATCCTCATTCTACACAACTGGGGCAGGGTTAACACAAGTGCCATATTGACTCTATAAACATAAATATTAGACTCGTGACAGTGCCACTGAATGCATATGGACACCCTGATAATGGCTAGGTTTGTGTGAGATTATTGAATCACAGATCAGTCCAAGAGAGCAGAAGACACCATTACTGCAGCAACACTTTAGCCAAGAACGAACACATAGCTATGTACTAACACTTATCCTCCCACTTGAGAGAGTGAAACATATAGCAGATGGACGAGAGAGAGAGAGAGAGAGAGAGAGAGAGAGAGTGAAAGAGGGAGGGAGAGAGAGAGAGCGAGAGAAAGAGGGAGGTAGAGACAGAGAGAGAGAGAGCAAGAGAGAGAGAGAGAGAGAGATATAGAGAGAGAGTTGTAGAGAGAGGTAGAGAGAGCAAGAGAGAGAGAGAAAGAGAGAGACAGAGACAGAGAGAGAGAGCAAGAGAGAGAGAGATAGAAAGAGAAAGAGCACGTGAGAGAGACAGAGAGAGGGAGGGAGAGAGGTAGAGAGAGGTAGAGAGAGAGAGAGAGGTAGAGAGAAAGGTAGAGAGAGAGAGAGAGAGAGGTAGAGAGAGAGAGAGCACTTAGGTAAAAATGAGATAAGCACCGTAGGAGCCTTGAATCTCACATATTCAATTCATGCATGAAACAAGATTAAAATAAGCAAAGTGGGGGATTTTTCCCCACAGACAGCCCCATAAGCTGACGTAATTTCTCGGCAGAGGGGGCAAGTAATGTATGAGATCACCCACTCAGAAGGTAGCAGGCTTTAATGGTGGGTGGTTTTATAATGGAAGAGAGTGCATACACAGCCAGTCATTTGCAGTCACAGCAGTCTCCATGCTGTTAGTGGTCAGAGTGAGTGAGGCGCTGACCAAACCAGCATCTGCAGAATTACATGCACCCCACATTAGCAACGACACTGAGTGGAATGAAGATGGCGTGAGATTTTAGTCATGGAGCAGAGTAATGGAGCATATCGGCGCAAGGTGTGGAATGTGCTCTGAATTTTCCCGAGCAAAACATGTCAGGTTTAAAAACATCTGTTCGACAGGAGGAGCGTTTACTGTAGCAAACACTATCCACCTGATGGGATCGACTTCAATAATATACAGCACACAGTCTTTACTCTACTGTTTACAATCAGCTTGTGATTTATTAAACAAGTTTTCATTACGATTTATATGAATTTGATGGAATTCTTATATCACTGTTATATCCAGGCAGCACTGGGCGTCAGCTGAGATAGGCACAGCCTCCCCGCGACCCTAGTAGTAGGATTAAGCGGTTAAGATGAGTAAGTGAGTATTATATTCATACACACTGGATATGGTCAGCATTGTACTCTGACTGTTCCTCTACTACTACCAGGATAACAGCTCATGTACCATGAGCACAGGGAAAACTAAATGGTGCAACCATGTAATAAAATAATACAAAAAATAAAAATAAAAAAGTATTTGATGGTAAAACATAAAAAAATGTACATTATTGGATTTTTTTTAACCAAAGAAACTGTTGCTGTCAGGGTTTGGCCTATTTAGGCATATTTCTTGTAATCCAGTGGATGTGGATCTTCAGACTAACAAAAACTATGTGAGGGCTAATGTACAGTGAGCTGGTGGTCTTGTATCATCAGGAAACAGTTTATTTTTGCAATAGTGACTGGCTTGCTGTACATTATACCTCTTAACACAGTTAAATATTGATTTCAAGGTGATTATATTGATTTAAAAATGGTTTTACTGCTTCCTGCCCCACAGCATCCGTGTGTGTCAGAAGGAAATAACAGACTGCTGAATACCGTTATTGACCAATCAGAATTAAGAATACAAAAAAACCGTAATAAATCCATGAGCTATAAATCAGGCTGTGCAGTTAATAAGTAAGAAAACATTTACATTTCAACTTACACAAATGATGTAGGATTATAATATAAAAATTGTTGCAGTGTTGCTGCTAGTGTTGGACATGTCACATTAAACATAAGTGCACTTATGGAAAAAATTTCTAGCTAGAAATATTGTCCTTATATTATTGTTTATGAATAACATTATCTTTATTACTCAGATCTGTATTATTATTATTATTATAATAATGATGATGATGAATATTACTCTGATTTAACTACTAATTTACTTAAAACTTGTGCCATTCCTTTTAATTTCTTGTATTGTGGATGCACCGATGTTAATATTCGCCATTTCTTTAAAAAACTATTTTTAAACCGTCTTTTTGATTTCCACCGGTGTGATAATGATAATGGACCCCCGGGTCCACATTCTGCTGTGGAATATGGACCCCCTGTTTTTTTATCTTATAAATAATGGTAAAAATGAGAATTGAAATTAGGGTTAGGGTTAGTAGTCTCAGTCTAAATTCAGTTAACTGAGTATTTCATACTAGGTAAATGTGTATGTAAGTGATAAAAAAAATGTTATTTCATGCCAGTTTCATACATTATAATACATAGCAATTGCACATATTATTACATTATTTAGCAGTAAATACATATGTATATTAATGTAGAGTATGTATGACTGTATATAATATGTATATTGAAAATGTATATAAGACAAAAAAAGTGTACAAAATGATGTGTTCTTTATTGTAAATATATATTTTGTTTATTTTTTATAATAATTATCATATAATACTAAATGATATGGGGTGGGGGTCCATTTTCAATTTAGGGGGCGGGGTGTAATATGGACCCCCATGTTCATATTCCAGGGGGGTCCTTTTACAAACTTGCACCGGTCTAAACTTGCCGAGTGAGCAAATAATTTTAAAAACAGAACTTTTTTTTGAGCCAAGCGGGTCCTCTCATCGCCCTCTCACTGTAACTACATCATGTACATCTACGCATGCGTACTTTCCCATCGGAAGTATCACTTCGGGCAACCAGCCACGGTGTGGTATCCAGCGATCTACACAGTGTATGCACATACAAGCGTCTAGTGTGAGACTATCCGAAGGGATACTATTAAGAAATGTTACAGAACAGCCCATTACAGGTTTTTGGTTTGTTTTGATTTTTGAAAGTAGAGACTTCAGATTTGATTCTACATGCAGAGCTGGTGGCAGCAGCATCAAAAGCTACCTGGGGGTCCAGTCACTTTTAATCCCACCCTCAGAGGCAACGTGAAAGTATTTTTAGGGCAACCTCCTTTTTGAATGTTGTGGAAAACGTTGTGACAGTATGTGTCACAGGTCTGTTTAAAGCAGGAGTTTCAACAGAATATACATAGTATGAAATGCCATGTATGCCATCAGCTCAGGACAGACTACTGTATTAAAATTATTAAATGTTTAAATCAAAGCCCTAGTTCGGGATTATACAAGAATTAAACAAAATATTTATATTTTACCCTTTCTTGTAATCTTGGTCTGCTGTGTTGTTAAAAATACTTGTTCTTAAAATTATTTTTTTCCCTTGTCTCCTGTCTTTGGGTTTACATGATAGAAATCCTCCATATCCTCCAGATAAAAAGCTCCATCGGCACTTATCATGTGGATTTCATTCTGAATGTCTAACCTGTAAGAATCTCTGTAGCTCATGGTGTCATGTCCAGAATCCTCCTGATCGTCTTCATTCACTTTGAAACACACTCTTTTCCCCTGAATGGACTCTTCGTGCCCAGGAGAAGTAGACGGCACACTGTCATATGATGGCGGCTCAGAGCTCTGAGGTTGAATTGGACCAGTGATGGAGGACAGGAGCCTAAAGCACATAAGCACATATATTAAACAACATCATGTGTTAGAAATATGGAACTGCCTCCATGTTGATTGGGATTAGCAGTAATGTATCAATCACAATATTATAGCGCTAGCAGTATGTGAAAGAGAAGTTTTAGAGCTAGAGGTAATTACATGTTGAAGTGTTGCTGCTTTTTATTTGTGAGCCACACACACACCCACAGTGATTATTTCAAAGTGAAATATGAGAAGGGAAAAAAGTGGCAAAACGGAGAGGAAGGGAAATAGTGTCTCCTCCACTGCTGTGTGTTTTGGCTTCAGCCTTGGCTGGCTCGGCCCTGCCCATATATATTTTTAGAAGTTCAGAAAAGGATTCCTGATGTAGGAAGGAGAAGTAGAACAGAGCTGCGGCTGGTGGGACTCGCTGTTCTATGGTGTGGTCAAGACACACCCTGATGTTAAAACATGCTATTCAATAAAAAAGATTTTCCCACATCCACACACATCCACATGGGGGGGTAAGAAAGGGAGAGAGAGAAAGGCAGAGAGACAGACTGAGAGCAAGGGAGAGAAAGAAAGAGCGAGAAAGAGAGAGAGAAAGAAAGAGTGTGAAAGAAAAAGAATGTGCCCTAAATGTAAAAAATACCCCATCTATAACAAACTGCCCGGTCAAAAAAATTGTGCACTGTAATATTTTGTTGGCACGCCTTTAGCCTTGATTACAGCTTGTAATCTCCATGGCATTGTTGCTTCAGTTGGTCGGGTCGAGGCTCAGAAACATGTGGCAATAAAATGAAGTCAGCTGATGACCTAAATTTACTGAATGAGCAGCAGGTCACATCAATGGACTTTTTCTTCCCTGATGGCACGGATATAAAATTAGATTTAGATAATGAAAAAGGTTCAGGGAGCATGAGGAATCATTTTCACATATGACTCTGGCACCACAGAGTTCTGATTTTAACCCTATTGAAAGTCTTCGGGATTTGCTGGAATGGTTCGATTTTTGCCATCGTGAATTCAAGATGACAATTCAGCATATTGTCGATTCAAGTTGTCTGAAAAATTAACCCAAATGAAATTGAATGGAAATAAATGTTAATATGTTGTAGAAACATCCTGCGATGGCCTGGCGAGCTGTCCGGGGTGTACTCTGCCCTCGCCCAGAGTCGGCTGAGATGGGCGCCAGCCTCCCTGCGACCCTAATTAGGAATAAGCGGTTCAGAAAATGACATGACATGTTGTAGAAACTACGCCATAGTGATTATGAACTGTAATCACGGCTAAAGTTTAAATTGAAATATTAACTAACGTTACTGTGAATATCCTCTGCAGATAAACGCTTGTTCATAACATGGTGTGTTTTGACAATTTGATTATTGTACAATATTACTGTTACTTCTGGACAAAAAAATGGTTTGATGGAAATAAAAAATATACATTTGTCGGTTTCCACACTACTTTGTCTGGTTTATAGGGATTTCATAGAAAAACTGCTGGAGACTAGATACTTTTAACAGATAAAACTTTTCAGGGATAAGCAGGGATGGCAAAACATGTAGATAAAGCAGTAATGACGTGTAACTTCTTTTTACCTCTACAGTTTAAGATTAAGTTTATAACGGATCCAATTTTTAAGTTTATAACGGATCCATTTCTCACAGTACAATATTTCCTGTTAAGACTTACACATCAATTTGACCCACGTAGAGTTTCATCTCCCTGACGGCGATGTCCAGTCGGTTATAAAGGCAGATGTAGTTGTCTTGACTCTCAGTGTCCTCCTGCTTGAGAAGAAAACTGAGGCCTCCTTCACCCCGTGTGCGCCTCCTGCATGCCTCGATCCCTCCGTCTATTCCCTCCACATCCTCATTATCCATGACCATGCAGCTCCAGGATGGGGCGGCCATGCTGGTTACACAGTAGACCGTGTGTGACATGGGGTTCAGATTCGCTGAATAGGAAGCAAAGGTAGACGAAATGAATTTCTGATGTTTTTATGCTTATGTTGGTGATGTGAAGAAACAGTAAAGATTTAATGCAGGTACCACACCTTTATTTTCATACATCAGTTTAATTTTTTCTTTTAATTATCTTCATAAAATAAACTTTCAGTGAGATATCAAAAATTATGTGTTCATCCATGCATCAATAAATTCCTAAATATATTGTCCAATAATAACATCAATAATTAAATGCAAAAATAAATCTATTACAAAATATATTTTAATGTATAGTTCATGATTTAATGGCACATAATAAGGAGGATGACAAATGAAAAAAATATGGATAGAATATATTGAAAGACTAATCAAAGGGACTGAAAGAGAAACTAAAAGACAGATCCAAGGATAAACTGAACAATAGACTAAATTATTTTTTTAAAAATTTTATATATATATATATATATATATATATATATATATATATATATATATATATGTGTGTGTGTGTGTGTGTGTTTGTGTGTGTGCGTGTGTGTGTGTGTGAACAAGTACTTGGAAGCATATAATGTTTG
>JAOUQZ010000030.1:5659103-5677927 GCA_028564935.1 Neosilurus hyrtlii
GATCTCCTTAGGCCACACCCTCCCTCGTTACACAAATACACATCACCTGATATGCATTAAATCCAATAAGCATTCAAATTTATACAGCTTGGAGTTTGGAAATCATGCATAAAGTGATGATATGGTCAAAATAATCACTTGCCTAATAATTGTGCACACAGTGTATTTTTATTTTATGCAAACTTTCACAGTGTACTGTCAGTTTAATTATCTACTGAGCATGACAGATCTTACCTGCTCCTTCTCATTCTGTTCAGGCTGATAGCTGCTGAAGTGCTCCAGCACCTCCTCAGAGCTGCTCTGGCTCATGTTGGCACCATTTACTTTGAGGACACTCTGGCCAGGCTGAAGACCTGCTGCTGCGGCCTCTGACCCTACACACACACACACACACACACACACACACACACACACACACACACAGCAAAGAAGCGTAATGTCAAAGCATATTAAATTGATACATTCTGCATGTAGCAGATTCATTTTTCCAACCGCTAAATCCTTCCAGGGTCACAGGGATGCTGGAGCCTATCTCAACCAACACTGGGTGAAGGCGGGGTGCACCCTGAACAGCTCACCCTACCATCGCAGGGCCCACACACACACAACATCTACATATATAATGATATTGCCTTCCTCTGAGTGTGTTACGTCACCCCTTGATGCTGCATGAGCTCACGGACGCCAATGATTGGCTAGTATCGCTGTGATTAACAGGGAATATGCATAGTACATAGAACAAAAAAAATATGGTCGGCAGAAAGCATGTGGAAAACAGCACTGAGATGAGAGAAGCATTGATGTGTCCATGCCAGTGTGTAATAATACATCAACTACACCTCAGACACGCCTTCCTCAAACACATCTCCACCTTCTCCTCCACTCAGTAAACTTACACCAAGTCAAAAGTCTGTATTTATACAAAACAAAATTGCATACCTTCACTTTTACTGCATAGATAATATTGGCCATTTAATTCCTACCTTTCACTAGATTATACCAGCGCAGTCTGTATACACATAAGTGTAACATGCTCATGCATTTTCCATAATAAAATCTTTCATCAACATACAGTAAATCTGTACCTGCGCTATAAATGTCTGTCTTAATAGCGGGATGTTTAAGACAGTTTGGGATTCCTGCCTTATTGTAAGGTAGAGTGATATTTTTAGTGGTCCAGATGTTTATCACAGAGTACAGCGGTCTGTGTTATGAATCCCTTTTTCTTTCCTTCCAGTGCTGAGTTTAGTGCAGACACATCTGCTCCACAGGTTAGAGGGTGAACGCCAATTATATCATTGCTTTTGAGGAAATGAAAAGGTGTGTGAGGGGCTGATTAAAATACTCAGTGAAAGCAGTAGTTTCCTCAGATGATTCGTCTGGGACCAAATCGGAAATATTGTCATTAAAACGAGAGAAATTAAAAAGAATATGAAAAGCAAGAGAGGTAAAATTATCACAGAAAAAACATCAGGAGCTTCACACATTAACCACATCAAGATATATTTTTGACGGACTCTGACATTCTCTCTCTCTCTCACACACACACACACACACACACACACACACACACACACACACACACACACACACACACACACACACTCTCTGTCCCTCCCTCATACATACACTCTCTCTCTCTCTCTCTCACAAACACACACACTATCTCTCTTTTTCTTTCATGCACACACCTTCTCTCTCTCTCTCTCTAGCTCTCTCTCACACACACACACACACACACACACACACACACACACTCTATCCCTCACATACACACATTCTCTCTCTCTCTCACCCCCACAGACACGCATCTCTCTCTCACTCTCTCTCTCATACACACACGCGCGCACACACACACACAGCTCACCTTTCTTCACGGCATGCACATATGGAGGACAGGATCCTCGCAGTTTGAAAGACAGGCCGTCTTGACAGTCTGGAATCTTCACAAGCCTTCATTTCACAGACAGAGGGAGAAACATCCTGAGTCCATACACTTTTTGAAGTATTTTATAGGAAATTCCCACATCGATTTAATTTTAAATGCAAATAAAATTGTCTAGTACCATCTGTTTTAGAAATAACTAAAGATCATTTGTGGACCATCTTCCTCTATACTGTCGGCTTTGAAATTCTGAACGCCTGTTCTGACTGAGAGTCATTTAAAGGTGCAGTTTGTACATTTTAAATTTTAAACGTTTTTCTAGATTTAAAAGTCATATCCTTTTAAAAGATACCTCTGAACAACTTGCAATACTGGCCTACAGTAAAAATGGCCAGTTTCTTCATTTTAGGATTTGTCCTGTTGGCACTTTTCTGGGCCAGAAATTACTCAAAGTGAAGCTGTTAAGCTCTGTCATTTCAACTGTTTCAATTTAAATACTTATTTAAATCATTATAGCTTTTAAAGGGGAGATATTATGCTTTTTCATTTTTTCAACCCATAAATGCTGTCACAGTGTTGAATAGCCATGATAAACAACACCAGAGTGTCAAATAATGAGGTTTGCGCACGTTTAAGTTTGCCCTCTGAGCTGTCTGAGGTGGTTGAAAATATAAAATTCTTGCTGATATTTATTTATTTTATTTTTTTGGGCACACTAGTGCATCACCCCATGCTAAGCCTTGATTAACTGTCCTTCCTCCACTACCAACATGAACAGCCTCCTAGTGCTCTGAGCACGAAGCTTTCAGTTGCTTGAAGGCAATCAGAGAAGAGTAGGCAGAGACAGCAGAAAGACCATAAATGAGAGGAGGAAGCCAAACAGGCAGTGTGCACACTCAAAATCAGCATTTCAGGGGGGGGGGGGGGGCGTGGGGTGGGGAAGTTTTTACATTAGAGATACTACTTTGATGTCCAAAATGATAAATTAAGGTCTGAAAATTGGTATAATATCTGACTATATCTTAAGTGTGTTAACTGTAATATAGTCACTATCATAAAAGTGCCTTGGGGGGGGGGGGGGGTGATGGGCCCCATCGAATGCTGATGGGCCCTACCAATTCGACCACGGTTTATGGTTTGAAGATAAATGGACAGAGCATGAACTCAACTGCATTTATTTGGCAAATCAAGTTGAAAACAGATGTCCCATCTGTTCAGAGTCTGTTGCGGTAGGTAAAAGAGGTCAGGTGAAGCTTCACAACACAACTTGAGCAAAACGTATAGCTAAGAACGTCACAAAGTTTAGCTGAATACCACTGTACTTGTTATTGACTGTCAACAGTAAGAATGCTGAAAAGAGGGATGGCACTTAATGGTTTCATGACAATTGTAATCCCTTTGCATGCATTAAACTGCTTCTTTACACTTATAAACAACTCCAAATACCCTCATAGACACATCTTTAGTGTATATGTCCCAGAGCTGTAACACTAGTAGCAACTCTATCACTTTATTTTAAGTGCTTATGCTAAAATAATGAGATACTCAATACTGTGAGTATATCCTGTTACAGCTATAGAGACTCACTCTTTGTTTTTGGTGGCAACCAGAAGCCTTAGAGAGCGGCGTATACAGAAAGACTGGTTGATCATCATCTCCACCTCAGGGAAGGGCCTCAGGAACACCAGGTCTTCGTTAATGGAGTAGATCTTCCTTCCTGCCTGCAACCCCGCCGTCTACACACAACGCAGAATCAAGCTAACACATTAATGAGCTGTTATTTCTGACACAAGTAATAAAAATACATTTTTAATCTTAGCTAGGGCCAAATTCTACCATAATTATGTTTTTTTTCCCAAGTGCAGTGAAAAAAAGAGATGAGGATCTAAAGAGAATGAGGATTTAAGTCCACATCTTTCCACAAAGAATCCAGCCTTTAATTTTCACACTGAATAGGACTTTATGTCAGGTGCCAGAGTGAACGTGCTAAAATAAGGGCTATTTAATTATACAGCTGAGATGCTGGATAATGCGAGCCTCTGTGTCCTCTCTCACACACACAGGGTCACTGTGACTGTGCACTGCTTGTGGAAACAAATCCCTTCCTTCTGCACAGAAGTGCTTAATATTCCTGACCCTAGCGCTCTTACAACAGACTTTCTGACTGGTGTCTATTTAACCCCTGGACCTGCCAGAGTTTCCCTCTTTTACTGGTCAGCTCTGGCAGAAGAGGACAGACAGAGGCCTTGTTACATTTTAGGACAGAAAGAGATGAAAGAGGAGACAATCACCCTGGTGGACTAGAGGAGATCTAGAGAGGCAGATTCAGGAATGGGGGATGTATATTCTACAACACCTTTAAATGAAATCATGTATTTCAAACACGTCTTCTCAGTCACTGTTGATGTCTTACCCTACACTACTAGCTTTTGCTACACTTGGAGGCTACAAGTCTTTTGTGGATGTTTAATAACTGATTCTATTGTCTATTATAATAATGATAGTATTATATACTTCACAGCAACAGCACGATCTCACTGGTTCGCCAACAGGGGGATATAGATGTTACCCCGAGTGGTGAATTAAAACAGTTGATAAACCCTTAAGGTTTGCCATGGGCAGGGATTCTGAAATCCTAGAAATCCTAATATATAGGAAAACTTTAGATGTGTAAAAAAGACTATCTAGAATGCACATGCCTTGCTTCTGTCATGCTTTAAACAGCCTATGTAAAAATAAACTGCAAAAATCTTGATTTAGTGCTTTTTATGTCTCCATGTAGTAAATACAAATTATAATTTACGTCAGGCTCATTCTGTCTTGGACACTATTCAGTGACATCCTCCAAACAGTGGATGACTGTTATTTATGGGAATACTCCATCCAGCAAGTCCCCTCCACCCAATAACTTAAACTGTATTTGTTAATTTTTGTAAAAAATAAATAACAATAATAAAAAATAAAATAAAAGTACTTCTTTAATTTGGTTTAAATGCTACATGCTAGGATTCAAGCTTTACTGACAGATAAGCAAAGCAAGCTGCTCGACTTTGTACGTACACTCACCAGAAGCACCAGTAATCTCTTCCTTCCAAGTTTAATTTTATTTATAATAAATCTCAGTTGAAATGTCTCTTCCTGCAGAGTTGATTTGTTGCTTGGCACTGTTGTGGAAATCACAATTCTTTCTCATGCACATACAGTATATAGAAAATAAACAGTCAGTTTGTCACTCGTTAGTGCTACAACATTGGGTAATACATGTGTCAGCAAAGCGGGCTTAAAACTGGAGAGCAAGTTAAGATACTGTTTCGTTATCACTTGACCTGACTCTCACTGATAGGGTGCACAGATCTACACTCTGGACTAAAAAGAAATCATCCTCCAGGCATTGCTTTATTTTGCAAGAAGACAGTTTAGCCCTGCAAGCCCATTCATACCGGCCCACTAGAGTCATTACAATAAGTCATGTTCATCTTCATTTTTTACATTTCTACTAATGGTTTTATTGTTATTAAATAATTGAGTGTACTGTTCCGTTAAACTGCAAATAAAACAACAGATTTGGGGAAATAAATTGTCAGTTTGTGCTCCAAAATTGACAATGAGAAAATGCAAGCCTTGAGAAAAAAATGCCAAGTTAAGGATGTGTCCATGATCCTGCTAACTGCCAATACTAACCAAATCACCTTGCTAGCAAGAAAGAAAATATGCATAGTGAAATGAGGCCCATTGTTATTAAAAAGGAATCCATGAACCATCGGGTGTTGATAAAGTTTATCTACAGTTTATCTAAGCTAGCGTATGTATAGTGATTTCTAATAGCTGTCAGCCTACTGAATGAGTTTAAACTAAAGCTCAATATGTAAAAAAAAAAACTAAAACTCAATATGTTTTTAAAATAAAATTTTATTTATTTAATTTTAATAACATGCCTAAATCCTTTATATTTGAATAATTACATTATATTTGTAAATACGTTTTAATTAAGGAGTTTGCTGATATTTTTCGATATGGCAGTAAAATATTTGAGAATATTTGAGAAGGGTGCACACTTCCTTGTTTACTATGCAACACATACTGTATATTTTTTACATGCACAATATAAGTATATCTGATAATATACTTAGTAATTTTAATTTCATATTGATTATACCGAATTATACAACTGATGAGGTGTAATTAGCCTTTTTACCAGATAATTTCTTACTCAAGTAGTTTTTTTCTTTTCCTATATAACTTTTAATAATACTGCTATGATACTGGATTTCAAAAGTATTAAGAGCAATATGAAATTATTTAAAAATAAAGTTGACTGAATTGTTTGTTTCTAACCTTCTCCTGCCTTGGACAAGAAGATCTGCAAAAGAAGGTCATTGTTGCTTAGACGATGCCCAGTGTGACGCTCACTGCAGGACACCTGAAGTGTGTCTGTTATTTATACTAAAACTGCTATTGATACTATCACAACCCACCATATAAAAGCCAAAGCCAAGACAACCTAATAGGAATCACCTACATTTGTAAGTAAATTAATTTCTCACCTGCTACAAGGAGGGAGACAAGTTAAAATACTTAATCAGTTGTTTCTGATTGCATAAATATGGCTTCTATTTTTGTAACTCAGCATCTCTGTGAAAAGAGGCTTCATCTCAATGTGCTTTTCGAGATAAAGTAAAAAAAAAAACATCATCAAAAAACAGCGTCAGTACTCAGAGGAGAATGTGATGAGGCATGTCCCCATTATCCAAAGTGAGAGTGAGACTATAGCGAGGGAGTGGATTAAGAAAGCCTGGCCTGCACCCTGACTGACTGTCTAATTATTTGAGAGCCAACTGACGTAAGGTGTGATGGCAAACAGACCCGGAATAAACTCTCCTCATTAGCAAAATTTCTTGCGCTTAACGTCCTGGTGGCGGTGATACAGGGCAGGTCGTGTTCTAATGATGTTCTCACAGCAAGCTAAGATTAACCTCCCCCTGTGAACAAGTCCTCTGAGTCATCAAGTGCGGGTAAAAGCAAATCTGTAGCGGCACAATCCGCTCAGATGTGTGCAGATGTTTCACTATTGAGAACATTGGTCTAATGGATGAGAGCACTGTTGCTATAATTAAATACAGCCTAATAATCAAATAATACACTGTATTAGTAATCGCTCTGACTGTTTAAATGGAATAAAAGCCCTTTATAATCATAATACATGTCTATTTATTAATAAATAATTATGCAATACAAGATTAATTGGATTACAAATCTCAAGGGAGTAAATTTCTATTCATTCTTCATGAAACAAAAAAAATTAGATGGCTTGAGAAAAGATTAAAAAGAAAAGAAAGGCATTAGCTAGCAAGTAAAAGCTACAGTGTGCTCTCCAGTTCCATGAGTTTGGTTGCATGGAAACATTCATTCATTCATTCGTCAATCTGCTTAATCCTACTACGGTAACAGGAAGGTTGGTGCTTATCTTAGCCGATTCTGGAAATGGCGTGAGACCATCACAGGGCAACACACACACACAAACACACACACAACCATTCACACTCATACTCACACCTAGGGGTAATTTAGAATAGTCAATTAACATTTGTGTGCATGTCTTTAGATTATGGGAGGAAACCAGAGTACCCAGATGAAGCCCACTCCACTCAGAAATGCCCTCACCAAACCCAGGGCCCGAACCCAGGACCTCTTGGCTGTGAGGAGGACGTGCGATACACTGCTCTACCGTGCCACCCGGAAACAACAGACTAGGTTAAAATGTGCTCACTAATAAATTATTATTATAATAACACACGAAATCAAACAAGTATGAATGGATGTAGAGGCGATAAATATCTATAGTTATGGTCCTTATCCTCTGACGATCAGGTTTTGAGGTTTGTGGCCACATTATATTTACAGCCTCACCAAAAGGTCATCAGGATGTTTGGGCTGTGCAGCTTTCTCAGTTTTCTCAGTGTTGCCACATACATGCATTTTCAAGTTATTAAAAATATCTTCTGTCATCCCAGTGCAGCTAACTGGGTTATCAAATGCCGGCCATGTCTCTCACTGTCTGTGGTGAGAGGCATGTGAAAGAACCATTGCTGATATTCGTCAAGAGGAGGCTGCATAGCTGTCAGCATGTTTCTGCCCTGTGATGGCCTGGCGGGCTGTCCAGGGTGTACTCTGCCCTCGCCCAAAGTCGGCTGAAATGGGCGCCAGCCTCCCTGCGACCCTAATTAGGATTAAGTGGTTCAGAAAATGAATGAATGAATCTTTTGTCATCCGTACAAGCTAATTCAATCGAAATATATCATTCTGTCAAATAATGAAAATATATAATAAAAAATATTTATTTAGAAAAAGTCAGCAGGAAGTATTTTTTTGAGATTCTGCAGCTGTTTCACGGACTATAATTTAATTTAAATAATAGTAGCAATACGAGAATTAATAGTGGTAATACTGGTTCTAATGGTCCAACTGTCTCTGGAATCCTGATGATGCTATAGCTATTCTTAGCCAAGAGCCCAAAAAAGCATAACTGGCCAGGGTCTCAGTTTGTAAGGCATGGCATATTTCCTTTTCATTGTCAATCACAGTAATACTAGCCAATCTCAGTGTCTGTGACCCCATGCATGCAAAGATAGACTTCCTCTGTGTGTGTTATGCCACCCATTGATGCTGCGTGAGCTCACAGATGCCCATGACTGGCTAGTATTGCTGTGATTGACAGGGAAGAGAGCATATGCAAGAGAGAAAAAATGTGGTTGAATGAAACCATGTGAGGAAGCATGTGGTGATTTTCAACCTCACTAGTTGGTAGCTGATGGGTGACAGGGTTGTGGGGATCTCAGGCAACTCTTGGCAATGGCACGAAACACCCTGAACTGCTTGCCAGTCCATTGCGGGGCAACAGACAAACAACTACTCACACTTACGCTGACACCTAAGGGGAATCTGGAATAGCCAGTCTGCCTTGTGTGCATGTTTTTGGACTGTGGAAGAAAAACGGAGTACCCGGAGGAAATCTACACAAAGCCAGATTGACTTTGTGACTCTGCTTTGATTGACATGGAAGAAAGCACATGACACAGATTGAAACAATGTGACCATGCGAAAAGGTACGTGGTGAACTGCGATCTCACTGGTTGGTAGCTGATGTGTGATAGGAAAGAGACGGCTAAGAACCAGCCATGACTTAATTTTCTCTGTGTTTTTGCTGAGGTACACATGCTACTTCTAAGATACTCGTGGTCCTGATCTTTCTGCCTTCTGAATCCTGTGATCCGTCCTAATTTGCTACTACTGGTTGAAGTTGTCTTCTTAGAAGCCCTATCATGCTGATGATGATCCATATGGACCTAAATATATACTCAGAAACTGCAAAGACTTTTCACTGCTGGTGATATAAACTCTTTTACTTTTAAATGATTTAGGACTGCAATTATGATAACAGTTATAAGATAACTAGCTAGACTAGCTAGAATGTTAAGCTATTGTGAAGTTTCCGCTACATGGTTTGTATTTTTATCTGGTTTTACCCAAACGAGGATGGGTTTCCCTTCTGAGTCTGGTTCCTCTCAAGATTTCTTCCTCATGGCATGTGAGGAAATTTTTTCCTTGCCACTATCACTGTGGACTTGCTTGTTGGGGATGTGTAGGGTTTATAGAGAAATATTTAAATTCATTAAATTTGTTTTACTATGTAAAACTGCTTTGCGACAATGTCAGTGGTAAAAAGTGCTATACAAATAAAACTGAATTCAATTTAACTGAAATTAGGAAAAAAAATTACGGAAAATAAACAGACAGGACCTGAAAAGAAAGAAGGTTGTCTATAATTGACCTGGCTCACAGTTACAAAAAGTACGATCTTGGCTGTGAATTGTTCTCGCCTTCCCCTCTTTAACAAGGATTCCTTCGAGAATAGTGCAAGAACTGATCTACACTTAAACTAATGATATCCAGCTGTTTAACTCTGACAGCACTTATAAAATCCTGCTTATTCTAGTACTGTTGACATTACATACTGTTCCTCACATGCAAATACTCTTATTTCAAAATATTGAGTTTGACTAGTCAGTGTGTCATGCTTAAGGCATTGCTAACCTTTCAGTCAGCTTTGTGAAAACTTCTGCATGAGAACCCAACATCTGCACTGGCTTTCAAAAAGTACTCATACCAAATTCAGTCTTTTAAACATTTAGCATTGAGGATGTACATGCTGCACAATGTTTTACAAAATCTAGTTCCTGCTCTCACCTCAGCATGGGAGCCCCGGGTTACACTCTTCACCATGATGGCCTTGTTCTTCTCCTCAATCTCAAATCCATAATCTTCCTCCTCTGGATGAATCTGGTGATATCAAAAAAAGCCATTATTCCTTTCCACGGTAAGCACTTTGACCTCCAGAGACAAAACTGGACCAAAAATGAGGATGAAATAACTGAAATACTCAAATTAAAAAAAAAATTAAAGGATAATGTGTATTTGGGGGCGACTTAACACTCTCTCCCCCCTGGTACGAATAAACCCAGAGACGCCCATGATTGGCTGGTGAATGTCGTGACAGGACAGTGAGCGTGTGCCATCCCTTCCTCTGTGAGAGCTCAGCCAATTAGCTCCCACGGAATCCCAGTCATGGATGGCTGCGGTATCAACCCAGATTCGAACTGGTGATCTCCAGGTTGATAGTCGTGCATCTTATCGATGCGACACTCCATGGACTTTCCGTGGAATACTGCTCTGTTTCCTGTTTATCCTATAAGCACCTCCCACTGAATCTTATTCACCCTAAAAAAAGGGGGCCATAATGAATGTGTTTTTTTTGATAACAGGTAAACACTCCGAATGTGTTAAATCAGCTTCTGTTTGTTGTATTTTAGGAGGATGAAAGAGCAGTGTGTAAAGGTCAGAGTGATGCTGGTGGATGAAGAGGATCCACTCGAGGCATGAACTCACACAGAGGAAATATCAGAGAACATTCACACACAAACACATCCTCAGACTTTCACTCAGTATCCTCAGTGTAGGTGATGATCATCAGACGCACCACTAGGGATTTAGCCATGATGTTCTCGATGAGCTTAAAATCGTTGCGAAGCTGCTTGGTCTTAGTGCTGGTGCCCTCCGTCTCCTCATCGGCATGGAAACGAAAGAACTGCGATTCGTCCTTGAACTCGCTCTTTTCCAGGACTGAAGCACAGGGAAAAGACCAAAGAAAACAATCAGTGAAGAACAATAAACTGGAAACTGATATAGATTATTGAAGAAATAGTCCAATGTTATATTTTGGGTTTCATAGCACATGATTATTTGGATAGAAAACTGAGTCAATAAACATCTAAAACGTAACCAGAGGTGTTCACACATTCTTTACTCAAGAAGATAAAGAAGATTTACAGATAGTTAGATAAATACCACAAGTACTGATTCAATTTATTTATTCAAGCTGGTGCTGAATATTGGGTCACAATTGTGAGAACACGCCTCTAGTCTTGAGCGCTGGACTGCTCTGGGAGTAGCGAAAGAGGAGGAACACAGATAAAATAGATCTACACCTGACAATGCTGTTGGGTGGCGGAACCTTGCATGCCGTCTTGGTTGTTGCTGTGGCGCCGGTGATGTAGTGGTTAGTGTGTTGGGCTCATGACCCGACCTACTTTGCTTATTGCTTCAAGTTGTGAATAATGGACCATTTGGCTCATAAAAGAATACCAAGAATTATCTGGTGGCTTTCCACCAATCATAAACAAGAAAATATTTTGAATGAATAATAGACATTGTCCTCCATTCAAACTCTAAGAAAAGTTTGAATTAAATGTGTGGACAACAACTCAGTGTTTGTCATGGTCAGAGATTCTGAAATTCTAAAAATTTAACAGAATGCAGTCCAAAAAAAGGAAAAGGAAAGCTATGCAATATTTCCTTCTTGTTTTTCCAAGGTAAAAAAAAACATGGCATAATGAAGTGTGCATGACCAGACACACATTAATTTAAAAATAAATCAATACAATTTCATTTTAAGTTGCTTTACGTATGATTCTGTGAAGTGTATACTAAAACAATGAGTCACCTCAGGCTTGGTGGATGTTTCTGAATAGAATCCACCTCATCGTTGACAAATGAGTGTTGTTCATTTGACCTACTGACCAATCAGCAACGAAAAATACGGTTTAAATATGGTTAAAAGCTCTACCATTTACCCTGTATATATCATGCACCTTTTGTGTATGTGTATATGTGTATATAGGATATATGTATCTATATGTGTATGTATAGATATGTGTATATATGTGTATGTATGCATATACACATCTATAGTTTTTTAAGGCAAGGCTCATTGCAAATTCTGTTCAGCTCACATTGTGCATTTGCTGATCTTTTACACAATCTTCAGTGCTTTTGTAATGCAAAACCAGAAGAGGCACATCAAAAGCAGGGCTATTAATTTATTAGTATTCAAATCACATGATAATGAATAGGTCTCTGTGTTTCTTCAGCTCAGGCTCAGGCTGATGACCTGATGTTACGAGCTTGATTTATTTCCACTGGACACTGGGCTGTGGGGAAATCTGCCACATATGATTTTTTTTCCCCTTAAAACTGCAAGTGACAGACGTGTTTACAGAAAAGGTTTGCAGGGACAAACTATTTTGTGTTGTGCAGCGTTTCCCAGTTAAACAAGGTTGCTTGTTTTTTGTTAGTGGGCACCAGATAGAAGCAGTGCTGTTTTTGATTTAACAGGAAGTGCGTGCGTTTCTCTCATCTCTTACTGATGTTTTGTGCGTGTGTGTACACTTCTGTCTTTTTAATGCTTTTGTTCTACTCCAACATGCTGATACTGCTCTAACAGCTGGTGACATGCGAACACTCTGGCCCTCAGCCAGGCACACAGGGCCTCAGTGGCTCATCACTAACCTCAAAGGAAAATTAAAAGGCTTTATTACAGTAGCAGTGTAATCAATCCATATGAACTAAACTGCTGTTAAATTACACGAATGTTTGCACACAAACTATCCTTCGTCTCATCGCCGGCAAACTTTTTTTGATACTTTAAGTCACATCTGCTCTAATTTAAAACCCTTTAACACATAAAAACATGGCCACGGTTCACTCTCTGGCCCCAGACACCAAAAGTGTAGTAATAGCAAACAAGGCAGGCCAAGGCAAGGCTCATTGCAAATTCTGTTTATGGCAAAATCAGCAAGTCCGTCTGGAAACATGCGTGCACACACGCACACGCACAATTTCTTTTCCTAAGTCTCAATTTCTGTTGAAACTTTCACCTCAAACCCCAGGTTCACTATTTCTGCCAAATCTAGCAATGCTGTTTGTTTTTCACTTTCATCCTCCCTCATCTGGTGAAATCCTTTTGATATCATCACACACCAGGCTCAAGATCAACAGAACATTCAGATTTGCTGCCATGGTTGTGATTCATTTATTCTTTGTAAACATCACGCTCGCACAAACTAAATATCGTGAGTCACAACGGAGAGCTGTACCGTGGTGCATGAAGCCGTTGTTGCACAGGCCGACCCCGAGTGTGACAGCATCCTCGCGGGTAGAACAGTCTCCCTGAGAGATGTTTACACAACATGAGAGAGAAAGAGAGACAGAAGGAGAGGAAGAGAGAGAGGCAGAGAGAGAAAGAGGTAAAGGGAGACAGAGAGAGTGACAAAGACAGAAAAAGAAAGAATTAAATAAAACCACATGCGCCTCCTGGGGAAGGTTAAAAAAAAAACCCTCCGAACTTTAAATGGACGCTGTGTCCTCTATAAAAGGCCTATTTTTAGCTTTTTATATACAAATATATGACATTACTAATTTAGTAACCACACAGTTATGAGCTACAAGGCATTCAAGAGTCTCTGTGTGTGTGTGTGTGTGTGTGTGTGTGTGTGTGTGTGTGTGTGTGTGTGTGTGTGTGTGTGTGTGTGTGTGTAATGGAAGACTGTCCCCTCTCCACAGGTGTGTGAGTGTTAGATGCCAACCCACCTGAGAGACAAGCCAGTCCACAAGTTTGCTGGCTGGTAACACGGATTTAAACGTCTTCAGGTGGTGGTCTCGGTCTCTGCATGGAAGAAGAAATTAATAATCCGACAGAGTTACACAATCCTACAGACAGTCAATTTTTCCAATTCAGTTTTTTTCCCCAATTGTGCACTCAAAAGAAATGACACTCACGTTAACACTTTTTACAGTTTACACTTTACACTCACAAAAGTAAATATCAAACACATTATTGTCTCCTTATTTAGTTGCTGCCAATTCCTGACCCTGCATCAAGGTCTGATCTATCACACATCATCTACTGATCCTGGAAAGTTATAGATCCTAATGTGTATTTTTCTGACAAATTAACCCATCGACGTTGGCATTAACGTCCTTATATTATACACATGACCTAACGTACACCTGAATTTGACTAGTATCATTCTAATCAACATGAAGGAGGACTGCCATTCTTCCAACGATGTTCTGCTGGTTTACTCACATACTCATTTGTGAAACCCATTAATCCCATTAGGGTCACGAGGTCCAGAACACAGAGTAAAGGTGAGTACACCCTGAACAGCTCGCCAGTCCATCACAGGGCAACAACCATTCACTCTTACACTCACGCCTGGGGGCAATTTGGAACATCCAGGTAGCCTAATGTGCATGTCGTTGGACTGTTGGAGGAAACCAGAGTACCTAGAGGAAACCCATGCAAGCACGGGGTGGACATGCAAACTCCACACAGAAACATCTGAGCGGGGAACCAAACCCAGGACCGTCTTGCTATGAGGTGGACCTGCTAACCACTACACCACGCAACCTGGTTTACTGGAAAAATTTTACGCTATGATTTAAAAAAAACTACAACATTTTAACACCATAAAAAAGTAAATCCAGCCTTAATTCTTTGCTCTATACTCAACCTGGTAACCACTTCACACACAAAAAAACTACTAAAAAGCATTCTGTATAACTTTCAGATTTAAATCCAGAGATGTTTGATACCTCAGAGTCTTGGAACCTTGATTTCTAGCAACAAAACCATCAAAAGCTGCTAGGCGTTCAGAGTGACCATCAAGAATTTTTTCTACAAATATTCAGCATCGTAGACAGATAAAAAAAAAAGACAGAAAAATGTGTAGCGTGTCAAGAAAAGCAAGCTTTGGACTGTGTTCCTGCAAACATGTTTTATTCTGACCACAGTGACACAAAAGCCGGAGTGTTTCTCTAAACGGTGAACCACAAACAAAGCTGACTAGTCCACCACAAAACAACCTACATCATGGACAACTCTTTGTGTGCTAGGTAACAAAGAGGAAGTGTGGTAAGACAAATACAGTCAGCAGCTCATTGCTGAGTTTAAAGCAAGCTAGAGAGAAAACGGAAGGACGTGGTGTAATGACACAAACACACTGTCAGCCAAGGCAGCAGTGCTCTGGCAGGGAAGTTTCTAGTTATACATTTGCCCACAATTTATCCAAATACATGTGGAATAGCACCTTCAGGCAAAATTACTGAAATGCTCATACATTTGAACTTCTGGTTACTTCACGCTACAAAATCCGGGGATAAGCTCCAACCTGATGAGCCAGTAGGCTCAGGTGTAAAAAGCCTAACAGACTTACCTTACCTCACACGGACTGACATACATAATAAAACAAGGTCAAGGTGACCAGTATACAATGTGATGTTTTTAAGGAAACAAGGTCAAGGTGACAATCCTACTCTATTCGTCCCTGAAAGGGACACATTCACCAAATTTGGCAATCTTATGTCATTTTCTTGCAATGTTATTGTACTATCAAATCGTACAGACAGACAGATGGAACCCATTCCTATAGCCTCCGCTTCACTGATCTTCAGTGGTGGTGGGAGCTAAAGCACCTGTCACATATTGATGACTTAGCCAGCGTATGCTGATGTATGATAAATTTGGCGGATACACTGGCAAACATGGAATACGTTATGAGTAAGTTTTATGTAAGTTACAGCACGCTGGTAAGTCATAGTACGGCGAGGTTGTGCAAAATTTTTGTGCATCCACAAAATTTTCACGGTATGCTAGCGTATGGCTCACAGGTTCCACACTATAAGTTGCAGATAAGTTGCCTTAAGTTGTAGGTAATTTATGCGATTGTTCACACGTTATTTGTAGGTCACACATAAGTTGAATATGATGTTTAGCGTACTTTGAACCTACATATAACGTATACCAGCGAATGCCTTGCTTGTTGGCAGCGTTTATGGCAGAGCTCAGCAACCCATCTCTGGTGCCGCATGCAGTTCTTTCATCCCTCTGCTTATGTTGCCGCCAGACAAGTGACTCGTTTGGACCCCTGGTAAGCTAGCAATGGAATCTACAAGGAAAATATTTTCTGAAGAAAGAGGAACGTTGAATGTGTCATGGGCAGATTTATTTGCTTTCACTGCTTCTCAAAACTGGTTTACCGGCATGCTTAATGTGTGGTAAGAAATCAGAAATGGAAATAATATTTAAAAGATTTAAATCAAAAAGAAAAATCAAACTCTGAAAGACATTTCCAGAATAAAGTTCCGTTCATTATGGAATGAAGTATTGCAATCTCTGGCTGCATGACAAAGTCCAGTGGCTGTCCACATTGGAGGTGCTGAAACGGTTTGCTATGTGCCTGGTGCACATAAATACTTTTCTGGAAAGTAAAGGGGAAAGGAAGCACAGCCCTGCAGATGCTGGAGGAGGTTTTGGCATTTGAGCACAAGATGACTTTGTTTGCCAGAGATGTACAGAGAGGTATGCTGTTTCACTTCCCCTCTTTGTGTTCGATACATGGAGTGTCATTCCTGACACTTATAAACATGAAAAAGTATGCGTTTGGACCTGTCGATCTTTGGATCCACGTACTTGTACGGCATGAACGGCATCAAAAATATAGATCACCCCTCTCTCAGATGAGAGCTTACAATCCCACATGAAAATGAAAGTGACATCTTACAACCCTGATATGGAGACGCTGTGCAGTGAAGTTCAGGAGCAGAAATCACACGCTTCATAAGTTAAGTTATCATTGGTCATAAATTGTAAATGCTGCCAACACGCTAGGCATTCTTTGGTATAATTAATATGCAGGTACATTAGACATTATATTCAACTTATTAGTAACCTACAAATAACGTATGTGAATGAACACTTAACTTACCCACAACTTATGGCAACTGACCTATAACTTATGGCCAGCGTATGCAGAGCGTATGAGCCATACGGTAGCATATCTTGAAAATTTTGTGCGTGTACAAAATTTTTCCATTACCTTGCCGTACTACAACTTGTACCAGCGTGCTGTTACTTACCCATAACTTATTCCATGTACGCCAGCATATTTGCCAAATTTCTCATACAGCAGTATAAGCTGGCTAAATCATTAATATGTGACAGGGGCAATAATGATGTTTTTTTTTCTTTGTTGTTGTTTGCTTATCTCACCACATAGTAAGCATGCTGGTAAACCAGTTTTGTCAGCAGTGAAAGCAAATGAATCTGTCCACGATGCATGAAACATTCTTTTTTGTCAGAAACTTTTCTCTTCTTAGATTTATACATGCACGTTTATCGGGGGGGTCAAAATGAGTAATTTGTCTGGCCGCAATATAAGCCACGGGAACCACAGCAGAGAGATGAAACAGCCTCGAGCTGCCGACCTCTGCCCTAAACGCTAGCAATACCCCCATAATGCGCTAACTGTAAGTTAGAAAGACGTTCAGTAAAAGTTCTGTTGCTGTCCGGAACACGTCAGGTACGCCTACATACGTCAATATAGGTTGGAGATAAGTTTGATATAAGTTTTGATAGGTTCTGGATAAGTTAAAAAAAGTTATGTATATATTCAAAACTGGAATAACATCGATAGCTCAGCGCATGCCAGCATTTTATAAAAATTTGTCATACATCACATAAGTTCTGCAAATCATTAATATGTGACAGGGACTTATAGGAATTGCTTCAGGGTGATGCCCTTCTACGACAATCGACTGCAAAATCAAACAAATTACATGTCTTATTAAAGTGTTAATTATGAGCAAATTGTGAACGTGAGTCCTGGGACGAGCACAGGAATGTATTTATGATTACATATACATACGATTACATCACGCATAAACCAGCAACCGCATTTTGCTCCCTTTTATTTACCACTACAAATTGTCAAAAACACCAGGGTTGTCAAGCAAGCTGTGAAAGTCTAATAATAGACTAAATTTATTTAATACTTACTTAATTACAGGTGTGAATAGGCTGTGGAGTCGACAGTACAGTCTCACACCCTACATACATCCCAAACAGAAATACACAGTTATTCCCATATGGCAATTTTCTCTAAACAGCTTATCAATCATAACATCACATAAACAATATACTGAAACACAAACTTATAATATGTGTGGGAATTGAAGGTAAACATTATGTAATGTTTGATAGATGGAAGGAAATACCTTGGATACGATATCCTCCATCTCGCTCCTGGCTTTGTATGTTCCATCATCGTAACGGAACCGATAGAGTACCTGCTCGTTCTTAAACTGGTGTTTATCTGAAACTACAAAGGAAACAACCCTTAAAGTCCCTCAAACCAAGTTAAAGTTTTCTGAAAATAATAATATTACAACGGGTAATTAAATGCAGGTCATACAAGGGTCATTCAAGCGAAGATTTAAGTTCGGTGAGGTGAAGGAATCAAATGAGGAATCAAATGAGTGTTTTACTAAGTATGATGACACAAAACAAACAACAAGCAGATAAAACTGTCAAAAATAGCCTCAAAACTGCTAGCAAAAATTACTGCCTAGCAGTCAAAGCGGCTATGTTTTTAGGCAGTTTTTCATAGTTATACTAATATATACTGTTTTATATATATATATATATATATATATATATATATATATATATGTATATATATATATATATATATATATATATATATAT